>RCUC01127408.1:0-118058 GCA_003697995.1 Taxidea taxus jeffersonii
TCCATTTCAGTGATGGGGGTGTTAAAGTCCTCTACTATTATTGTATTCTTGTCAATGTGTTTCTTTGATTTTGCTATTAATTGGTTTATATAGTTGGTTGCCCCCATGTTAGGGGCAGAGATATTTAAAATTGTTAGATCTTCTTGTTGGACAGACCCTTTGATTATGATCTAGTGTCCTTCTTCATCTCTTATTATAGTCTTTGGCTTAAAATCTAATATATCTGATATAAGAATCACCACTAGCTTTCTTTTTTTTTAAGATTTTATTTATTTATTTGACAGACAGTGATCACAAGTAGGCAGAGAGGCAGGCAGAGAGAGAGAGAGAGGAGGAAGCAGGCTCCCTACTGAGCGGAGAGCCTGATGCGGGACTCGATCCCAGGACTCTGGGATCATGACCTGAGCTGAAGGCAGAGGCTTTAACCCACTGAGCCACCCAGGTGCTCCCACCACTAGCTTTCTTTTGATGTCCATTAGCATGGTAAGTTGTTTTCCATCTCCCCACTTTAAATCTGGAGGTGTCTTTGGATCTAAAATAATTTTTTTTGCACACAGTATATTGATGGGTCGTGTTTTTTTTAATCCAATCTGATATCCTGTGTGTTTTGATTGGGGCCGTTAGCCCATTTACATTCAGGCTAACTATTGAAAGATATGAATTTAGTACCATTGTATTGCCTATAAGGTGACTGTTACTGTATATTGTCTTTGTTCCTTTCTGGTCTGTTACTCTTAGGCTCTCTCTTTGGTTAGAGGGCCCCTTTCAATATTTTCTGTGGGGCTGGTTTGGTGTTTGCAAATTCTTTTAGCTTTTGTTTGTCCTAGAAGCTTTTTATCTCTCCTTCTATTTTTAATGACAGTCTAGCTGGATATAGTATTCTTGGCTGCATGTTTTTCTCCTTTAGTGCTCTGAATATATCATGCCAGTCCTTTCTGGCCTGCCAGGTCTCTGTGGATAGGTCTGCTGCCAATCTAATATTTCTACCATTGTATGTTACAGACTTTTTGTCCTGAACTGCTTTCAGGATTTTCTCTTTGTCACTGAGACTTGTATGTTTTACTATTAGATGAGGGGATGTGGACCTATTTTTATTGATTTTGAAGGCAGATTCTCTGTGTCTCCTGGATTTTGATGCTTTTTCCCTTTGTAAAATTAGGGAAATTCTCCATTATAATTTGCTCCAATATATCTTCTGTCCCTCTCTCTCATTCTTCTTCTGGGATCCCAATTATTCTAATATTGTTTCATCTTATGGTATCACTTATCTCTTGACTTCTCCCTTTGTGGTCCAGTAGTTGTTTGTCTCTTTTTCTCAGCTTCTTTATTCTCCATCATTTGGTCTTTTATATCACTAATTCTCTTTTCTGCCTCTTTTATCCTGGCAGTAAGAGCCTCCATTTTTTACTCCACCGCGTTAATAGCTTTTTTAATTTCACCTTAGATTTTAGTTCCTTTATTTCTCCAGAAAGGGTTTCTCTAATATCTTCCATGATTTTTTTCGAGCCCAGCTAGCACCTTGATAATCATCATCCCTAGCAGTCGGTACTGCCTCTTGTTATTTTTTTTGAGGTGAGTTTTTCTCACCTTGTCATTTTATCCAGATAAGAATAGGATGAATGAGAGAACAAAATACTAAAAGTAGCAGTGACTCCAGAAAAATATACACTAACCAAATCAAAAGAGACCCAAAGCAGGGAGAAAAGAGAAGAGGGGGGGGAAAGGGTTCTACCCCCCCCCACTTAGCCTCTAGAGCAGCATCCCTCAGTGGAGCAGACTTTTAAAAGTTCTGATTTTGTGCTCTGCTGCTCTACCACTTGCTGGGAGCCGGCCCCTCCCTGCCACAGTCTCTCTTCCCATATATCATCTCAGATTCACTTCTCTGCATGTCCTACCTTCCAGCAAGTGGTCACTTTTCTATTCCTAGAATTGCTGCTCTTCTTCTCTTTGATCTACTGTTGAGTTTGTAGGTGTTTCAGAATGGTTTGATAACTCTATCGTTGAACTCCTGGGACCTCATGATATTTTGGTCTCCTACTCCTTTGACATCTTGCTCCTCCCCCACCCCCAAAAGATTTTATTTTTAAGTAATCTCTACATGCAATGTGGGATTCAAACTCACAACCCCAATAGTTGCATGCTCTATGGACTGAACCAGCCAGGTGCCCCTACTTTCTGCCATTTTAATTACTATGTGTCTTGGTGTGGGCCTCCTTGGGTTGATTTTGTTGGGAGTTCTACTTCAGACTGGCAGAGAAAACTCCACAACTAAATGTGGACCAGTGCCACCTTACTTGAGAGAGAAAGAGAGAGAGACCACCAGAGGGAAGGGGGCAGAGGGAGAAGGAGAAGCAGACTTCCTGCTGTGCAGGGAGCCTGATGCCTAATGCAGGGCTTGATCCCAGGACCCCAGGATCATGACCTGATCCAAAGGCAATCCCTTAACTGACTGAACCATCCAGGCACCCCTGTGATCATTACTTTAAATTCTCTTTCAAGCATATTACTTATCTCCATTTTACTTAAGTCTCTTGCTGTGGTTTTTGTCCTGTTCTTTCATTTGGGACATATTCCCATGTCTCCTCATTTTGCCTAACTCTCTGTGTCTGTTTCTCTGCATTAGGAAAATCAGGTACATCTCTTGCTCTTATAAGTAATGGGCAGAGCAGGCATTTTTAATAAGGTGGCCCTGGTTCTTTTCCACTGGGGATGCACAGCCACTGAGGAGACCAGTGTGGCCATGGTTGCTCCTTGAGGCACTCATGGTTGGGGGTAGGGAGTGAGGTTGTCCTCCTCAGGAGGTTGGGAGATGCAATGTGGGCAAGGTTCACAACTGTCTTCGAGGGTGGAGGGGGAGACCCACAGACCTGGGACTGTGAGGCAGGTCTGGCTAAAGGGGTCGGGGTACAGTGTAAGCATGTTAGGTGGTGAATGCCTTGCTGCATTGGTTCCTGGAGGTGGTTGTATGTTTATGCTGAGAGACAGGGGAAATGGTGCCTGCCAACTCCTTTGTTCCTGGAGAAGTCCCTCAGGGAACTCTGAGATTAGTAACCAACTCTCCTTCCTGTATGCTCCAGGCATTTTTCAAACTGCTGCTTCTAGGCTGTATTTCTTCAGGCTGTTTGTTGTGCCGTCTCTTTAAGGGCAGGGACTCAGTTTCCTAGCTGCCCCTGGGCTCTCCCAGAGCCAAACCAGCTGATTTTTAGAGGTCTAGGCTTTATGTCTCACTGGCTGAAAGAACTCAATGAAATTTAGCCCCTCTGATTTTCAACACCAAATGCTATGTGGATTTGTCTTCCCTGTGAAAGCTCCCTGGTGGGATAGTCTGTTTCTCCCCCTTCTCTGAACTCATGGCTCCTTCTCTCCTCTGGTCAGATCTACAGGGCTTAGCCATCTCCAGGGCATGTCTGCTCTGCCTACCTTCTTCAGTGTTGCTTTTTTCCTACATTTAGTTGTTTTGCTAGTCTTCGGGTCATTTCCTGGGTTATCTGCACTGATGTGAATGTTATCTAGTTGTACCCATGG
The DNA here is from genome assembly GCA_003697995.1 of Taxidea taxus jeffersonii. NCBI lineage: Eukaryota > Metazoa > Chordata > Mammalia > Carnivora > Mustelidae > Taxidea > Taxidea taxus. The sequence goes on from RCUC01127408.1 coordinate 3,526, forward strand.
AAGGAGGTGAGTTTAGGGTCCTCCTACTGTGCCATTTTCCTGTAAGTGACTCTTGCTTTTTTTTTTCCCTTCCATAACTCTATGTGTTTTGATTGAGTGTTTAGTCCATGTACATTCCAAGTAATTATTAATAGGTATGTATTTGTTGCCATTTTGTTACTTGTTTTATCATTGTTTTTGTAGTACACCTCTGTTCCTTTCTTCTCTTGCTCTCTTCTCTCACGGTTTGCTGGCTTTACTCAGTGATACACTTGGATTCCTTTTTTATTTATGTTTTGTGTATCTATCACCAATTTTTGATTTGTAGTTACCATTAGGTTTGTATATAACATCTTCTGCATATAGCTGTCCATATTGAGTTGATGGTCCCTTAGCTTAAACCCTTTCTAAAAGCACTTCATGTTTTACATATGTGGTGTGATAGCTGACATCCTTTATTCTGTCAGTCTATTTTATAGATGTGTTTAATTTTACAGCTTTTGTGCTTCCTACCTTTTTTACTCATGTTTATGGTCTTTCCTTTCCACTCTGAGTCCCCTTTAACATTTCTCGTAAGGCTAGTGTGGTGGTGAAGAATTCCTTTAACTTTTGTTCATGTGGACAACTCTTTTTTTCTTCTCTTTGTCTGAATGATAGCCTACCGAATAAAGTATTTTTGATTGCAGGTTTTTCTTTTCTTTTTCTTTCAGTACTGTGAGTATATCATGCATTGTCTTCTGGCCTGCAAAATTTTTGGTGAAAAATCAGGTGATAGCTTCATGGGATTTCCCTTGTGTGCAACTGTTTTCTGTTGCTCCTTTTAAAATTCTCTCTTTACACTGTTTGGGTTTTTTTTTTTTCTTCATTTTAATTACTATGTGTCTTGGTATGGATCTTCTTGGGTTGATTTTGCTGGGGGTGGGAGAGGGTCTCTGTGCCTCCTGGATATAGATTTCTGTTTCCTTCCCCTGTTCAGAAAGTTTTCTGCTATTATTTCTTAAAATGAATTTTCTGCCCCCTTTTCTCTCTCTTCTCCTTCTGGGATGCCCGTAATGCAAATGTTATTACACTTGATTATGTCACTGTGTTCCCTAAATCTATTCTTATTTTTTATTATTCTTTTTTCTTCTCCTGTTCAGCTTGATTGCTTTCCGTTACTCTGTCTTCCAGGTCACTGATCCATGCTTAGGCTTCCTCTAACCTAACTTAATTTTAGTTATTGAGCTCTTCATCTATAATTTTAAAAAATGTTTTCTATCTTTGTTCAGGATCTCACCAAAATCCTTCACTCTTTTCTCAAGTCCAGTGAGTATCTGTATGATCATTACTTAAAATTCTCCATCAGGCTATTACTGATGTCTGTTTTATTTAGCTCTCTTGCTGTGATTTTTGTCTTGATTTTCATTTGGGACATATTCCTCTGTCCCCTCATTTTGTCTGACTCTCTGTGTCTGTTCCTGTGCAGTATGAAAGTCAGCTACATCTGCTGCTCTTGAAAGCAGTGGCCTTATGAAGAAGAGGTCATGTAGTGCACTGCAGTGTGGTGTCCCCTGTTCACCAGAACCTGGTACTTTAGGGGTGTCTCCTAGTTGTGTTATGTGCACCCTACCTTTGTGGATGAGCCACATTTGCCTTCAGCCAGTCACCAGCTGTGGTTCTCTTTGCCTTATTTGGTCCCCATGTTGTTAATAGGCCAGTCTGTGTTTGCTTGGGCTTACGTTGGGTCAGAACAAGCATTTGACAGAGCCAGGTAGCACCAAACTGAAGGCATTCTCCCTGTGTTGTCCCCCCGAGAAGCTTTCAAAGATTTATTTATTTATTTGGGGGGGGCAGAGGAAGAGAGAATCTCAACCAGATTCTGTTCTGAGCACAAAGCCAGATGTGGGGCTCAATCCCATGACCCTGAGATCATGACCTTAGCCAAAATCAAGAGTTGGACGCCTAACGGACTGAGGTGCCACATCCCCTGAGAAGCTTTCATTGGTGGGTAGGCACTGCAGTCAGACCAGATGTTCATGATCCAGTGTTGACAGGCACATATTTTTAGGAATTTATCCATTTCCTCTGCTAACCAATTTGTTGATGTACAGTTATTCAGAATATTCTCTTGAATAGTTTTAATGTCTGTTAAGTCAGCTTAAGGTCTCCTCTTCCATTTCTGATTTTAGTTATTTGAGTCTTCTCTCTTTTTTTCTTCATTAATCCAGCTAAGGTTTTGTCAACTTTGTTTATCTTTTCAAAAACCAACTTTTAATTTTGTTGATTTTTTTGGTATTTTTTCTCTATTCTCTATTTCATTTATCTCTGTTCTAATCTTTTATTATTTTCTTCCTCTGCTAGTGTGGTTTTACTTTGTTCTTTTTCTAGTTCCTTGAGGTATGAAGTTAGTTTGTTGATTTGAGACCTTTCCTTCTTTCTTTTTAATGTAAACATGTAAAGCCAAAAGTTTCCCCCTGCTTTCACTGCATCTCTTAAGATTTGGTATGCTGTGTTTTTGTTTTCATTTGTCTTAAGGTATTTTTAAATTTCCCTGTAATTTATTCTTTGGTCCATTGGTGATTTAAGAACATGTTATTTAATTTCCACAAATTTGTGGATTTTCATTTTCCTTCTGCTATTAATTTCTAGTGCCTCCCATTGTTATTGGGAAAAGATACCTTCTATGATTTGAATCATCTAAATTTGTTAAGACTTGTTTTGTGGCCCAACATGTGGTTTACCTTAGAGAATGTTTTGTATGCACTTGAGAAGAACGTACATTCTGTTGTCGTTGGGTGTTCTGCATACATCTGTTAGGTCCAAGAGTCTATAGTATCATTCAGGTCATGCATTTACTTATTGATTTTCTGTCTGGTTATTCTATTTCTTTTCTTTAAAAAGATTATACCATCTCTTGAAAGAAATATATTCACATGGTTCAGAATTTTAAAAGTACATGAAGTCCTTCATTTTTGTCTCCCACTCTTCAGTTCTCCTTTCCAGAGATACTCAGTGTTATCAGTTTCTTGGCTCTTTTGGGGGGCTTTAAACAAAATACATATCTCTGGGGCTCTTCCCTGAGTTTTTGATATAGTAGGTCTGGGTAGGGTTCTGGAAAACTGTACATGAGGTGATTCTGTTGCTCCAGATTTGAGGATTACTGCTCTAATTATCTTTCACATAAATGAACATGCGGGTCAGGCATTTTATTCAAAAAGACTAAGGCACTGAGTGGGATGGGCTCCTCAGGATAGATAATTGAACAGAAATTTTCAAAAAGAGCATTTTGCAGCTGGGCAGTGGTGTGGAGAAAAGGCTGGTCTGGAATTAGGAGTCCTGGGTTCTCAATCCAGATTTGCCACCAATTTGGGGGGATGTTGGACACTAGTCAGTGGCCTTCTCTGTCCTAGGTTTCCTACCCATGAAATGAAGAGACTGAACAAGACAGTCTCCAGAGCCCCCTTCCCTGCAGCTCTAACATTAGGGGATTCTAAGCCTCTGCTTTCCCATAACCCATCCATGGGATTGCCAGTGTTTCTGAATGTTTGCATCCATATTCATCATTCCCTCCTTCCCTCCTCAGACATGCAATGAGCTTGAGGTAAGAGTTGTATTTTCTATGAAGAGCATCTGGAAAGGGGATCCTAGGCAGAGGAGTTAATGTGTGCATGGATACGTGGAGGCAAGAAATAGCATGACCACTCCTTGTGGGGGAGGGGCTGTACCTGGCTCAGCATAAGTAGGATGGGGGGATTAGGGAGTGTGCCCCGGGCACCTGATGGGAAGTTAGGAGGGTCTAGGCATTAAGAGCCTTGTGAGCCAGTCTAATGAGTTAGGGCTCTGTTCTAGAGGCAGTAAGGAGGCACTGAAGATTTTATTTCAGAGAGTGATTCCCTCTAATTTAATTTTAGGAAGACTATCCAAGCCGAAATATGGGATGCAAACTGGAGGAAGGCAATACAAGCATAACGGAGACCAGGCAGGAGGTTATGGCCGAAATCTGAGCAAGAAACCCCCACAACGTGAATTTAAACAGTGAACTTGAGGGGTGCCTGGGAGGCTGATTTGGCTGTTTCCGACTTTGATTTCAGTTCAGGTCATGATCTCAGGATCCTGGGACTGAGTCCCATGTCAGGTTCCATGCCCAGCCTGGAGTTTTCCCTCCCTCTGCCCCTTCCCCAACTTGGGTTCTCTTTCTCTAAAGCAAATGGATATATCTTCATAAATACAGAAATAACCAGTGAACTTGAAAGAATAGATGGATTCAAGAGACAGTAAGAAGAAAGGATTGATGGGCTGGTAACTGATTGGTCAAGACGGTCAAGACAATTGGAAAGAGATTTTAGCGATGCCCCTCTTCCCTGAGCTTTTATGCCAATGAAATCGTCTTAACTATTAAAAAGGCTTTATGCAGGGACGCCTGGGTGGCTCAGTTGGTTGGGCAGCTGCCTTCGGCTCAGGTCATGATCCCAGCGTCCTGGGATCGAGTCTCACATCGGGCTCCTTGCTCTGCAGGGAGCCTGCTTCTCCCTCTGCCTCTGCCTGCCACTCTGTCTTCCTGTGCTCACTCTCTCTGACAAATTAATAAATAAATAATCTTTTTAAAAAAAAGGCTTTATGCAAAAAAATGTTGATTATACTGTTACTTTAAAAGAAAAGATTTTATTCATTTATTTATTTGACAGAGACACAGCAAGAGAGGGAACACAGCATGGAGAGTGGGAGTGGGTGAAGCAGGCTTCCCGCCAAGCAGGGAGCCCGATGCGGGGCTCGATCCCAGGAAGGCAGACGCTCAACAACTGAGCCACCCAGGCGCCCCATTCCACTGTTACTTTTGACAGAAGATGAGAACCATTCTGAGCTGCCTTTGAGGTATGCTCCCCCTCATGCAGCCTGTGGGACTGACATCTTGGAGGCCCAGTGACGCAGTGAGGCCCCTGTTGCTGACTTCTAAGGGGCAAGAGAGTTTGAGGAAGATGGTACAGGGCCACCTAAGATCTGTGAGGGTCAGAAACGTGTCACCCCAGGCCACATGGAACATAATAAAATGCACCTGCCCCCACAATTCAGTGTCACTTAAATCTAACTACATGAGAGTCGCATTCCACTTGCTTGCTTGACAGAGGTTACATTTTGCAGGCAAACATTTATTGTGATCCTGCTATTTTTAGTCTTGGGAGTCAACCTCTTTTGTGTGCTTCTTGGTCGCCTTGTAGCTTGGAAACGTTGTGCTCAGCCTCAGCGCCGCGTGAAGGGACCTGGGGCGCGCTGAGGCCAGCGGGTGGCAGTTCCGGGGAGCCCCGCTGCATCCACGGAAGGAGCTTTCTCCTCACGAGAGAGCTGCTCCACCAGAAGAGCTGCCTGTCGCTGGACATAATTTTATTTCAGTCCAGCTAACCTTCATTTAGCGCCTGGTCCATGCCGGGCACCGTCCCGCCATCAGACCTGCGGCAGGAAGGGTTTCTGGCCTTAATGGGGAGCAGGAAAGCACGGTCTCTGGACTCCTTTGTGTTTAATGATGTTTTGACCGTGAAGGCACTGTCCAGTGGCCTGTCACTCGCAGTGTGATTCCTGGTCCAGCGGCGTTGGCTGGGAGCTTGTTAGAAATGCTCCAACCCTGCCACCCCTCGCACCCCGGCCCTAGGAATCAGAATTCACCTGCTCACAAGCTCCCAGGTGATTCGAGTACACGGGACTGCTTGAGACATGCTGTCCTTGTGGCTTGGCCGGCTCCACTGGTCTTACTTACCAGCAGTGGCCTGTCCTGGGCTGACTGCAGCTCTCAGTTTAGGAGCTTATTTGTGACATCGGGTCGTCATGAGCTGAGGACCACACAAGCATCCCCAGCCAGCAACTCTGGGCCCCTGTGGGGCTGCCTAGAGGTTGTGGGTCGTACAGCAGCTCAGGGGGTTTGCAGGGCAGTGCCTGCAGGGACCCCGGGCAGCCTGGAATTCTGATTTTCTGTCCTACCACGTGGGGCTTGGGAGGCCACTCAGTCCCTTACTCTCTAAGCATTTGCTAAGCACCCACTGTGTGCCAGTACTTTGCCAACATCTGGTTAATCTGAGCCCCCAGTATCTCCCAATTAGTGGCTGGGAGCCGAGGCTCAGCCTCGTGAAGTGACTGGCCTAGGCTGCCTGGTGGGCTCCCATGCAGGCCCACACTGGGGAAGCCACGGTGCAGGGCCTGGTAGTGGGGGGGGGCAAGCAACGAAGGAGTCATGGGTCTGGCAGGGACTGAAGCATATGGAGCCCAGCACCAGCACCCATGGGGTGTGCAGCCCTGGGAGTGTTAGGACAAATGCCCGCATGACTCTGAGGTGGGGTAGAGGATCCCAGAAGGTGGAGCCGTGTACTGGGTGGCCGAAAAGTACCAAGGACCAGCCACTCTCTTCCAGAGAGCCTGTGGGAAGCCCTGTGCTCACAGGGATGCTCGGCCGGGGTCTCCTCCCTGCAGGCCTCGCCTGAGGACTCACCACTGGTCCACTTTCTCCTGGTTTCTTTTCCACGTGTCCGGCTACCAATTTCTTTTCTTTCTTTCCTTTTTCTCTTTTCTTTTCTTTTCCTTTCTTCCATCCTCCCTCCCTCTCTTTCTTTCTTTCAAAAGATTTTATTTATTTACTTGACAGTGAGAGAGAGCACAAGCAGGGGGAGCGGCAGGCAGAAGGAGAGGGAGAAGCAGGCTCCCCACTGAGCAGGGAACCTGATTCGGGGCTTGATCTCAGGACCCTGGGATTATGACCCGAACCAAAGGCAGATGCTTAACCGACTGAGCCATCCAGGTGCCCCTGCCTACTGATTTCTAATATCCTAGCTCATTCTTTTTTTTTTTTTTTTTAATTTGAGTGTATCCATTTTATTATATGGCCTTGTATTGTTCCCAATTATTTTTCTCTTTTAAATGGCCTCATTTTACCTTTTCTCCTCTCCAACCTTGTAAGCCTTCTGGTTTCCTTTCAGAGCTCCTCTTTAGTTATCTGTTTTTATTGTGGTATTTCCCTCCAATTTAAAAAAAAATCATATTTTTCTGACTTGAAAGTGTAATGCATTTTTATTGCTAAATGTTTGGAAGATACAGGAAAAGGGTATAAAGAAGAAAATTAAACTATCCTATTAAGCTCTCCTCCAGGGCTAATAAGCACTGTTGGTTTCTTCTAGTCTCTTCAAGTACTTTTCTAGCCATACTGCTGTAACCCTTTGTCCATCATTGCGCTGTAAATATTTTCCCATGATTTGATGTTTGTTGAAAGAGAGTCAGTATTTCCTCATAGCACGAATGGTCTAGAGCAAACAGTCCACCCGCCCCTTCCTCCGCACCCACACGCCTGCACCTCAGAAGACCAGCCCAATGTCAGGACAAGATGCTCTACGTCCCTCTAGAATTTGAAAATGCATTTTTTAAAAAAGATTTTATTTATGTATTTGACAGACAGAGATCACAAGTAGGCAGAGAAGCAGGCAGAGAGAGAGGAGGAAGCAGGCTCCCAGCCGAGCAGAGAGCCCGATGTGGGGCTCGATCCCAGGACCCTGGGATCATGACCTGAGCCGGAGGCAGAGGCTTTAACCCACTGAGCCACCCAGGCGTCCTGAAAACGTGTTTTCATGTATGTCTTAAACAAGAATTGTATTAGACACGCTGTTCTGCCTTTTGCTTTTCCCCTCAACAACTCTGGGTGATGGGTGTCTTTGCACGCGAGCCTCGAGTGGGGCGGAGGTGGGGTTGCGGAGGTCCCACCAGGCAGGGTGGGGTTCGCCGCCCGGAGCCAGATAACCCCGGGCAGGCCGCACTGGCCCGTCTATCACCGGAGATGTTCCCGAGGGAGCTCGTGTTTGTGGCCCATCCGCCAGAGAGGATCAAAGCACCATTCATTTCATTATTAGCAGAGCAAATGCCTGAAACCGGAGAGGCCTGGGTTTGAAAACCGGCCCGCAACGTGCCTCCTGGCCCTTCCCGGTGCTCCTGCAAGTGGAGGGCAGGAGGCCAGCCCGCCAGCACTGCTCGGTGGGCACAGGCCGGGGGCGTGGGAGGGGGCTTCTCCAGTTTCCTGGTTCCCACTCAGACGAGGTGCCAGCTGTCCAGGCGGGAGCCCTGCCTGAGCAGGGGCTTTGCGGTAGCCTCTTGGATTCCACTGTAATGATGCTAGCAGCCAGAGCCACCGCAGGCCAGACACCACTCCGCGCCTGCGTCTTATCTCCTGACTCTTAATCCTCAGGAGCGCTCTGGAAAGCAAACACCATGTGATAGTATTTTCGGATGATAATGTTTTCAGAGAAGAAATCTGAGGAACAGAGTGGTTAAGTAACTCGTCAGTGGTCACACAGCAGGCTAGAAGTAGACTCTGGATTTGAACCCAGGCAGCTTCAAATCTGTGTTCCTTACTGTGATGCTGTTCTAGTTTAGTTTCTAAAGGCTCGGAGGTATTTACCTCATCTGGCCTCTGGGTCCCCGAGTTAACTTCCTACAGCACGATGCCCCACGAGGGTCGTGCCCTCCCTCTCTCGTGGGAGAGCGATGAGTAGACATTGAGGCAGTCACACTGCACCCGTGTGAGCACGTATCCTCATTCATCTTCTGGGTCAGGAGGCCCAGGAAGGCCCGAATGAGGAGCCACACCTCACACAGGACTCAAAGGTAGAAGTTGGTCTGCGGCGCATAGCCAGCCTGAATCTGGGCATCTGGGCAGCCCCAGTGTAAGGGAACCTGAAGGAGATTACCAGAACCTAGGGTGAGGGACAGCCAGGACGCCCCAAGGCAGCCCAGAAGGTACCAGCCCCCAAAGGTGAATAGGGAGGGCAGCCTAGAGGAGAACAGGCATGGGCGTGTCCATTCAACACGGTGACCTCACCCCTGCTAGACCAGGTCTGATCAAAGCCTAACAACTCCTCCTCCAGGCTTGGGGTGTGTTGAGAGGAAGTGGCACAGCAATCTTCCCTGCATGGAAAAGTACACACCGAGCTGACGCATTCTTTTTAACCACGGCTCGGCTCGTCATGCCGTCAGGAGGCTTAACCTACTCACGAACATTTAGCCACTTGCGCTCCCTCTCTTTAAACATAAATGAAGCTCGGGGAATAAATTCCACTCCCTTCTACCAAGTTCTCCATTTTCCCTGAGCTGCTTTTATGTCCTCCAGCAAAGTTGTATAGTTTTTGTCACATAGGAATTTTACATTTCTTGTTAAATTTATTCCTAGGCATTTTACACCTGTTATTATTTTGAACTTAGGGTGTTTAAAACATACACACACACACACACACACAAGTATATGGTAGATACGTGTGTGTGTGTAGTGCTTGTATATTGTCAAATATGCCCACCTTTTCCTTTGCACCTGCCAACTCTGATACCAGCCTAGAAAGGTCTTCTCCACTCCAAGACTATGGAGCCATTATCTTAGATTTTCTTCCAAAACTTTCCTATAGTTGTTAGCCAAACTGTTAGCCAGTAGAACCAGTGTAATGTATTGAGTTACCCATCTTTTCCCCACTGATTCAAAATCGCACTTTATCACATCAGATTCTTCTAGCTAGTGAATCTTCTCAGTTTTGTGTTCTGTTCTATTGATCTGTTAGTTTACTCCCAGGCCGATACTATGAAATGACTTTATTTCTTATTAGAAAAGCAATAAAGGCTTATTACAGAAAGAGCAGAAAATACGCAGACAGAAACAAACAACAAATACTCATGATTGTATCCCAGGATAACTACCACTTTGCTGGTGTTTCTCATTCTAGATCATTTCATTTATATAAACATGTGTAAAGATATATTCATACAGTAAAATTAAGACAATGTCGTACAGTTTCGTAAACTTTTTTCATTGTACGATACTTCAAGAATGTTTCCTTGCTAATAAATACTCTTTTTTTCAAGAGGGAGAGAGTGCAGAAGTGGGGGGAGGAGCAGAGGGAAAGAGAGAGAGAGAATCTATAGCAGACTCCGTGCTAAGTGTGGAGCCTGACGTGGGGCTTGATCTCCTGACCTGAGCTGAAATCGAGTTGGGTGCTTCACTGGCTGAGCCACCCAGGTGCCCCCTAATAAATCCTCTTTTAAAAATATTTTTATTGAAAAGTATAACATGCATGCGGTAAGGTACACAAAACACACACATTTAACTCAATGATTTATCACAAAGTGAACACCCATTCTCTTTCACTATCTCAAATAAAAAAAAAATCTTAAAAAAAAATAAAAATTTTATTTTTTTTGAATGAGTGAGAGAAAAGGTGGGGAGGAGAGGGACAGAGGAAGAGGGAGGAGCAGATTCCCCGCTGAGCAGGGTTCTTGGCATGGGGCTTGATCCCTGGACCCTGAGATCACGACCTGAGCTGAAGGCGAACGCTTAACTGACTGAGCCACCCAGGTGCCCTGAGAGAGAGAATCTTAAGCAGATTCCAAACCCAGTGTGGAGCTTGATGTGGGACTCGATCTCATAACCCTGAGATCACGACCTGAGCTGAAATCAAGAGTTGGATGCTCATATGATTGAGCCACACAGGTGCCCCTGTTTTCCTCATTAATTTTTTTTTTTTCAGTCTCATTTGCAGAGTCCCAGCCAGTGAACCTAAGATGGGCAGAGGAAAAACTCTTCCTCTCCTATAGCTTGGGCAACTGTGAAGGGCCAGTAAGGGAGTAAGTAAGTAAGGGAGGCCCCACTGGTTCTGGAACCTACAGATGAAATCCTGGAACAATGGATAAAACTTGGCAAGAGGTAAGAATTCGTTTTTCATGTCAGCCTCCTGGATGTCTGTTTGTGGTAGCTGGTTGCAAGAGGAAGGTAAAAATTCCTCCTTGTCCTCCCCCTCCCCAAATTTAGATTAATAGGAGAAAATGTTTGTGTGAGATAGTTCTTTGGGTTTGTGCTGTTTTTGCTATTTGCTATTGATCTGATTCTCTCCCAAGGGTAGATATAATTTTTCTTTGTCTTGGTATTTTGTGTCATTTGTCATAGTGGGGAGAATCGTAAAACATAAGTATAGGTCCTGCAAGCCCCTTGTTTGAGTTGGCCGCACAGATTGGTGCGCTGACTTCTCCCCAGAATGATACCTATTTGGACAAACTTTACTGTGGGTCACCAATAGAAAAAAAAGAGAGAGAAATGAAATTCTCCTTCTGTTTCATTTCATGTCCTGAGAGTTTGGCTTGGATCTCGTGAGTGTATACTCTCCTTGTTCTCTCTGCCTCCCCAGGAGTACAGATTGTTGGGGGTCTGCCTCCATAAGTGATGAGCCATCAGGCTGGGCATCTGAGACACTTCCTTACCAACTGTGCCAGCATTTTGTCTGGAGAAGGGGTCACAGCCTGTAAGAAGTCTTTGTTGTCTTTAACCCTCGCTGCCTTGGCCGTGCTGGGAAAAGCCCATCCGAGCATTGCCTCCCTGGTACTGCAGGTTAGTGGGTCTGCACTTAAAGACATCTAACTTTTGTTGGACGTTGGTGTTTCCTTACTGCATGTGACAACAAAGGTCTTTGCTTTCTTTGACAATCTCTGGGAGTGATCTTTTCGGATCACAGGGGCTACACCATCTACCCTTGCTCTGGGGTCCCCGCTTATACCCATAGTAAAAATTTATCCTAAGCCTGGAAATTTTTCTCTGGGTTTTCCCTTAAAAATGTTTTCTGGGCACCTGGCTCAGTCAGTGTAGTGTGTGACTCTTGATCTTGGGATTGTGAGTTCAAGGCCCATGTTGGGTGTAGAGATTACTTAAAAGTAAAATCTTAAAAAAAAAAAAAAGGCGTTCTTGTTTGTGCTGCATTTGGAATGAGTATACCTTTGGGAGATCCTACCTATTGATGGCCAGGTAATAGTTTTTTGTTTTGTTTTGTTTTTCGTTTGGTAATAGAGCTTTTGATTTGAAAACATTTTTATACATAAATGGATTTTTAGAGAGATCTCATTCAAAATAAGTATCATATTGATACCTATGGAAAGATGGCATTATAAGGAGGGCACATGACACAAGACTGTACCATTAGTCTAAGGGACTCCCTTAAATTAAAAAGTTAGTCATTAGAAGTCCAAGACAGAGAGAAAACTTGGAAATCAGCAGGAGGAAAGTGACCTGTCACATACAAGGGAGCCCCACAGGTTCCACTACCCAAGATCCTGTGGTATTGGTGAATATATATCAATGAAATAGAATAGAGAGCCCATAAACAGACCCACGTAAATCTAGTCAACTGATCTTTGACAGCGGAATAAAGATGGTACAATGGAGCAAAGATACAATTTCAACAAATTGTGCTGGAACTACTGGACATGTACACGCAAAAAAGTGACTGTAGCCACAGACTTCCTGCCTTCCATAAAAATGAACTCAAATGGATCATGGATCTATGTGTAAAACACAAAACTATATAAACCGACTCTGTGAAAGACAACGTCAAGAGAACGACAAGCTACAGACTGGGACACTGTCTGTGAAAGCACATCTGATTAAGGACTGTTGTCCAAAATATGCAAAGAGCTCTTAAAACTCAATGATAAGGAAAGAAACAACCTGATTTAAAAAATAGGTCCAAAACCTTAACAGGCACTTTGCCAAAGAAGATAAACAGATGGTAAATAAGCACATGAAAAGATTCTCAACACCAAGGAAATGTCTCACTTTGGTAAGACAATAGTGAGATACCACTACACACATCTGTTAGAATGACCAAAATCCGTTAACTGTGACAACACCAAACAGATCCACCTGTTGTGGAGCAACAGGAATTCTCATTTTTGCTGGTGGGAAAGCAACATGGCGGACTCCCTTTGGAAGACAGCTGGCAATTTCTTACAAAAATAAAAATACTCTCATCGTATGATCCAGTGATTGTGCTCCTTGGTCTTTCCCCAAGAGAGTTGAAAACTTATATCCCTAAAGCTCCTGAGCAAGGATGTCTATAGCATCTTTGTTCATCACTGCCAAAACCTGGAAGCAATCAAAATGTCCTCCATTGGGTGAATGGATAAATAAACCGTGGGGTATCTAGATAATGGGATATTATTCAGCACTAAATAAGAATGAGCTATCTAGTCATGAAAAGACATGGAAGAACTTAAATGTGTTGGGGTTCAGGATACACTGCCCCCCAAATATGGCACACCTTGGGATGTTGAATATTTTAAGCTGAAGGAGCTTGAGAAAATGGCAGAAACAGGAAGGTCTCTGTGACCTCCGCAATCTCTTGCTCTTCTTCCTTGAAACACATCATAAAAAACAGTCACGTGAGAGGTGCCCTCCCTTTAGGTGGAGGAAAGGAGCATCCTTATCTATAGGACTTGTAGAGTTCCTCCAGTTTACTACAATTAGCCGATACTCCTAACCTAGCGTACTTTGCCCCTGCTGTCTTTTCATCAAACCTACCATAGAAACACACAAGTTTTCATCTCCTTCTGATGGCTCATGTGTCAGGTGACACTCTCCTTTAATCATCTTGTTTACCTTTCTCCTGTTAACTTGTCTTTGTTGGTGTAATTGTCAGACCCAGTCAGGGGCCCTCAAGGGGGTCAAGGAATAACTTTTCTTCCTGTACAAATGCATATTACTAAGTGAAAGAAGTCGATCTGAAAAGGATGTATATGGTAGGATTCCAACTATGGGACATTCTGGAAAAGACAAAACTATAGAGACAGTGAAAAAAAATCAATTGTTATCAGTGGTTTGGAGGGAGGGAGGGATAAATCATGAATGGCACAGAGGATTTTTAGGGCAGTGAAACTATTCTGGATGATACTGTAATGCGGGGAGCGTGTCATTGTATATTCGTCCACTCCTGCAGAATATACAATGCCAGAGGGAACTCTAGTGTAAACCATGGACTTGGGTGATGATGATGTGTCCATGTAGGCTCATCATTTGGCCCAAATGTACCCTCTGCTGGGGGATGTGGATAATGGGGGAGGCTGTGCATGTGTGGGGACCGAGGCTACATGGGAAATTATCTTCCTTAATTTTGCTGTGAATCTAGAACTATCTAAAAAAAAATAAACTATATTAAAAAAATTTTTTTAATGACCCAAATCTTCCTCACCAACTGCAGGAATTTTCTTATTTATCTTAGGACACTGGAGATACTGGAAAAAGCCATGACTTTAGGAAAACAATTGTCCTGTGGGTAAGCATACAAGGGAGGGAGGATTAAGTAGTAATGGCCCTAGATTTCCAATACTAGGTAAATAGGCCCCTTGAATTCTTTCTCAGAGAAACCCTACATCATTTCTCTGCCCCTTTGAGATGTAAATCTTACTATACCTTTGAAATATGAACATCCAAGGAGATAACTCTTGGCTATGCAGCCACCTGAGTGGGAAGAAAATAAACATGGGCAAAAAAAGAAGCATTTGGACATTAAGTCTTCACTTGGTGTTTCCAAAAGTGTCCCTGGCCCAAAATGTAGTCCACACTCTCTGTAATACTGTATCTTGGGGCAAATAAAAATCCTAAAACTCTCCACAAGTATTGGTAAAAGCTTTAGCTCTCATTGAGCAGGTGATCTTAACTTATTCTGTCTGCCAGAAACAACTCTGATTAAAACCAAAATAAGACTAGGATGAGAATCAACTCATAAAAGTTAGCAAAATTTATGTTTCTATTTTTTATACCAAACTCAGCAAAAATTTAGAGTAAAAGCTGTAAGATCTCTTTTTGCATTTGTATGTTTAGGTATTTATGTTGTGACATGTGATATTATTCTAAGTCTGGATGTTATTGCCCAAATTAATTTGTAAGAAATCTCCACTAATTGACTTTTTAAAAAAAAGATGTATTTATTTATTTATTTGAGAGAGAGAGAGAGCGAGCGAACACGCGAGAGTGTGGGGAGAGGAGCAGAGGGAGAAAATCTTCATGAGATCATGACCTGAGTCGAAACCAAGAGTTGGAGCTTAACTGTACCACCCAGGCTCCCCTCTATTCATTGAGTTTAAAAAATAAACATGTGGGGGCACCTGACTGGCTCCATTGGTGGAGTGTGGGACTTTTGATCTCAGGATTGTGAGTTCAAGCCCCATGTTGGGTGTAGAGATTACTTAAAAAAAAAAAAAAATCTAAAAAAAAAAAAAGGAAGTGCTCATATAAATCAAGTCTTTCTAACACTTTAAAAGAAAATAAAAATTAACCTCAATGTTTTCCAAGTTCCCATGATGTAGGATAATCTTTGGTAAATAATTTGGTAAATAATTTTGGTAAAAAAAATAATCTTTGGTAAACTAATTGGTTAACTAAAAGTAAGTATGTTTTTAGAATTGACAGCATTAGACAGAATGTAGACATAAAATTTTATTCTGTCTAGGTTTATAAGTCAAGCTTCTCTTACAAGTCTAAGATTATAAAATTATCAATTCAACCTGAGAACAAAAGAAACAATAAAGATGAAGGGCTTGATGTATGTCAAACATGGCAGTAAAAACAGAAACAGGGGAGAAGAGAGAGACATATGTTTAACTTTTAGGTTTTTTTGCTTCTGTGACATTTTTTTTTATAGCTGGATTTATCAACAACCACAAAAAACCAGGATGATGGTCAGCTTTATTTAATGTCTCATAAAGTTTTCACGAGCAATCCAAACATAGTTGTTAAGGCAAGCAAATTAAATAAATGTAAGTGGGGAAATGTACATAAATGAACATTTATTTATTTAAAGTAATCTCTGCACCCACCATGGGGCTCAGACTTACAACTCAGGGATCAAGAGTTACACCGTCCTCCGGCTGAGCCAGCCAGGTGTCTGTAAATGAAGTTCTTAACAATAATTATGTTTTATAATATATCTACTTAAAAATAGTTTCCAAAATCTTTTTGGTAACTTGAAACCTTTAAGTTATACTAAGTTTAGTTAAATCTAGATCATTTCAAAAAAAATACTGAAACATTAATTGCTAAACACAAATATAATTTTATCTACTTTGGCTTCTCAGTTTTTACAGAGAAGCAAAAGATACTTGGACCTGTTATAAACACGTCTTTTTTGCCACACTGAAAAATTATACTATGGAAAATTATGTAGAAATTATGAAATGACATATTAATAAATTTACTAATTTGAAGAATGCTGATCTATGACAATTCACAATTGCCTGTTCCCTAATTTTCTCCAGAAATTAAGATCAGTAAGACTTAAAAATTCTAACCAATACATGTAAATGAGTTACAAGAATACTATGGGTAGGGATGTCTGGGTGGCTCAGTTGGTTAAGCGGCTGCTTTCGGCTCAGGTCATGATCCCAGTGTCCTGGGATCGAGTCCCACATCAGGCTCCTTGCTCGGCAGGGAGCCTGCTTCTTCCTCTGCCTCTGCCTGCCACTCTGCCTGTACTTGCTCTCTCTCTCTCTCTAACAAATAAATAAATAAAATATTTTAAAAAAAAAAAGAATACTATGGGTAAAGGAGAAAACCCTATATGCACAGTGTGCAAGGAAATTGAGACAGGCTTTTAAGGAAAGATATAAGGAATGACAGGTGCTTTTTTTTTTTTTTTTTTTTTGGATTTTATTTTTAAGCCATCTCTGCACCCAACATGGGGCTCGAACTCACAACCCCGAGATCAAGAGTTACACGCTCCACCCACTGAGCCAGCTAGGCACCCCACAGTGGGTACATTTTTGTTAAGGGAAGAGGAGAGTAATTTTGTCCTCATTTAAAGGTTATTTAAGGTTGTCTCAGAATAAGAAAGAGGAAAATAGAGGGCAAAATCCTAAAAGGTATAGAAAGTTAAAAAAAGAAAGAGACAGAGAATATCTTACCTCGTGGTGTCAAGACGGCTAAAGTTCATGGATTTATTATAAGGGTATAAAGAAGCTTTAATATCAATAGGATATCAATGCAAAAGTAGAATTTGATTTTCTTTCTCTGTTAAAAAGATAGTTTCCTATGATTATTGGTCGGTTCTTAATGGAAAATTATAAAAGCTGTTTGTTTTTTAATCTACAGAGTAATATGGCTAGGAAGTAGATTGCTTTATCAAAATAATTTCCCACACTTCAGGTTATCTCTATCAAGTCTTCAATTAATTAGGAGAGCAATGTCTTCTCAATATTAACACAGCTAAATCTTTTTTGTTTTGTTTTTCTTTTCCCCTCAGCTATGTTACTTCCTATGTTTGTTTTTGAAATCTTTTATTGCCACTTCGGTAAATGAATAAGTAAGTATTGCTTCATAGTGATCTGTAATCCTATCTACAGGCCTCCCTCCATTTACGATGGGGTTATGTCCTGATCAATCTACTGTAAGTGGAAGATCATAAGTTGAAAATGCATTTAGTGCACCGAAACTACTGAACCTCAGAGCTTAGTCTCGCCTACCTTCCATGTGCTCAGAACACTCACATTAGCCTACAGCTGCGGAAGATTGTCTAACACAAAGAGCCTCTTTTTATAATAAAGTGCTGACTATCTCATGGAATTTATTGAATACTGCCCCGAAAGTGGAAAACTGGAACGGCTGTGTAGATAGACAATGGTTATAAGTGTGTTCGTCTGTGTTCACCCTTGTGATTGAGAGGCTGAGTGAAGCTGTGGCTTGCTCTCCCTGCCCAGCATCGTGGGAGATTACTGGGTATTCCTAGCCCCGGGAAAAGATCAAAATTCAGGATTTGAAGTATAGTTTCTATGGAGTGCATCCTGCCCCTGCGCATTGTGAAGTAGGGAACCGTCTGCCATCAAGGGCTTAAAACTTCCAGTATTTTCTACAACCTTTACGAAACCAAATTCTAAATAAAGTCTTTGACTTCAAACTAACTTTGAGGTTTTTTTGTTTTTGTTTTGAGGGTCCTTGGGAAATCGCCAAGGATTTGTCCTCTCACCTCGTAAAAATGGTAAAAACAGATGTTAAGCTGATTAGGTTTATTTTATATGTTAAATTACACAGGAAGCATTGTCAAATAAAAAGTGGTTTAACTTTCTTTAGGTTGTAATTGTATGGACATATGTTAATAATATAAGAGTTCTAGCAATTGCATGAAATTCCCAGAATTGTGTTAATGTTCTTATTACCCATGTACTCAGTTGTAATTGCAATTACAATCTTGTATGCCACAGAAGTAACAAAATTTCCTTGTCAATTACATTACAATGAACTCTCATCAGACATTTCACTGTGACATTTTAAGCCTTTTGTCATTCGTAGACAATTATTGTTTTACTCTGACACTTCCCAGAGATCTTTTATAATAAGCAGCAATCGGAAAGTACTTACTCCTCAAAGAAGTTCATGGAGAACCCTCTGACAAATTCTCGGGAGCACAGGTTTCTGATAACTTTGAAAGCATCCCACTTGACTGGGTAAGAATTTCCAGAACTCTAATAAAGAAACAAATAAAACTGTTGGCTCCAGGTCAGATAGAACAACATTGTCTACAATGGCCAAATTATGGAAGCAGCCCAAGTGTCCACTGATAGACAAATGGGGAAACGAGATGTGGTGTATATATACAACGCAATATTACTCAGCCACAAAAAGAATGAAATCTTGCCACTTGCAACAACATGGAGGGAGCTGGAGAGTATAACGCTGAGCGGAATAAGTCATATATGGAATTTAAGAAACAAAACAAATGAGCAAAACGGGGGAAAAGAGGAGAGAGAAGGACAAACCAAGAAATAGACTCTTACCTACAGGGAACAAACTGCTGGTGACCAGAGGGGAGGTGGGCGGGGGGATGGGGGAAACAGGTGTAGGGGGTTAAGGAGTGCACTAGTCCTGATGAGCAGCAGCTGATGTACTCTGTTGCACACTGAAACTAACATAACACTGTATGTTAACTGACTGGTATTAAAATAAAAACTTAGAAAAGATCAGGCAGGGCACCTGGGTGGCTCAGTGGGTTAAGCCTCTGCCTTTGGCTCAGGTCATGATCTCAGGGTCCTGGGATCGAGTCCCCCATCGGGCTCTCTGCTCAGCGGGGAGCCTGCTCCCCCCCCCCGGCCTGCCTCTCTGCCTACTTGTGATCTCTCTCTCTGTGTTTCAAATAAAATAAATAAAATCTTTTTTAAAAAATTTTAAAAAAAAAGAGAAAAGATCAGGCAGAATAAGAATTAATTACATAAGATGAAGATGATTATACACTTTTTATGGCTTTTTTGTTTAAATTCTTGCTGGCTCTTTTAACGTTCTATTTTCTGGATATAGGAAACCCTTTTTCTCTTTTCTCATAAGCTATTTGCAACGTACAGCAATGCATAAATTGTATGCTTGTAAACAGAAATAAAATGTTAATTTTTCTCCCAGCCTGAGAGACTGGGGTTCCCAGTGTGCTGGTATGGGGGGGTGGGTCCTGGGGAGGTGATTAGGTCATGATAGTGGGGGGCCCTCATGAGTGGAACTAACTAGTGCCAGGAACCCCAGAAAGCTCCCTCACTTCTGCCACCTGCAGACACAGGGAGAAGACAGCGGTCTATGAGCAAGGAGGAAGCTTCTACCCGGATGCTGAATCTGCCAGCAGCTTGAGCTTGGACTTCCCAGCTTTCAGAAAAGTGTGAGAAATAAATTTCTGTTGTCTGTAAGCCACCTAGTCCATAGTGTTGTTATAATAGTCTGAATGGACAAAGTCACCGACTGATCCCTCCAGAATTCAGAAATTCTTTTTTTTTTTTTTTAAGATTTTATCTATTTATTTGTCAGACAGAGAGAGAGAGAGTGTACAAGTAGTCGGGGCGGCAGGCAGAGGGAGAGGGAGAAGCAGACTCCCGGCCAAGGAAGGAGCCCGATGGGGGACTCGATTCCAGGACCCTGGGATCCTGATCCAAGCTGAAGCCAGATGCTTAACCGACTGAGCCACCCAGGTGTCCTCAGAGTTCAGAAATGCTTACTGAGCCTTGTAACCAACACACCGTGGCAACAGTGGGGCTGCAGGATTTCCGTGGCTGGGTCACAAGAAGGTTTGCCATTCTTGCCTTGTTCCGTTTCTCTAACGCTCTCTGTGGGAGCTGCTGTAGGAGAAATCTGGCCACCCTGCTGGGAAGACTGTGGAGGGACCTCGGGACTACACCTGAGACAGAGAAGGGCCAAACTGAGCCGATATTTTCAGCTATTCTCCCCAAAACACTAGGCACATGAAGGAAGTCTTCTTGGACCTTTGGGTCCAGCCCTGCTGCTAGGTGAAGACCATCCAGCAATGCTTGTCAATGTCATGCAGAAGCTGAAGAATCAGCCTTGCCCCAGCTCTTGATCAAAAATATTGTGAGACATTTAAAGGGCTTTTTTAAAAAAATCACTAAGCTTTGGGGTAGTTTGTTACACAGCAATAGCTAGCTGAGACAATATTAATACATGTCAAATACCTTCATTCTATTTATTTATTTTATCCCAGGTACACAAATTTCAGAGTTTCTTCTTCACTGGTCTGTGCAAATTCTCTTTTATTGTATGATTTTTTTTTTCTATTCTTCTGTCCTTGTAGGAATTTAATATAGGTATTTAATATGTGCTTTTCCAATCTACCACCTCTGTTTATTTCGATATATGTCTCTTCTTAAACACATAGCAAGTCCCATTTTTTGCATATACCTTTAAAGTTACAGAATTGTACTATCAATGATGTTCTGTTTTTTTTCTTTTTTGTTTTTTTTTTTTTTTTTTGCATTCAATTTGTAAATTTCTGAGATCTTGCGCTATTGTGTCATGAAATCCAGGTTGCTTCTCCTGAATGCTGCATAACCTTCCACCGAAAACACACTCCATCTTCTCCTCCCGCATCCTGCTGGTATGGGAACGAGCGATTTGTTATGACACACGTTGCGTTGTCGTAAAGGTGACAAATTTTTGCAAGATAGTGTTTCCCGAGAAGTAAGGAGGGGAAATATTGCTGTGTTGCAGGGAGTATGTGTTCTTGATTTCACTAAGTGCTACCGTGTGGCTCCCCAGAGAGCTGCCCTGCTTTAGAATCTTATCAGCAAGATGGTGGTGGTGGGGGCTTTTATTCCCCCACCTTCTCCAGAACTTGATAACATCTCACTTTCTGGTTTTAGTGAAGTGGTATCTGTTGTTTTGATTTCCATTGTTCTCATTACTGGTAAGATCAAATGCTTACTAGCCTGGTGACTTTCCCCTTCAGTGACTTATCTATCAAATCCTTTGCCCATTTAAAAAATTGGGTTTCTTGTAAAAAAAAAAAAAGAAAGAAAGAAAGAACGAACCGTGTTTCTTGTCTTTTTCTTGCCGATCAGCAGTTCTTGAATGTTCTAGCTATGACTCTGTTCTTGGCTTTTTGTACAGATTTCTCTCAGGCTGTCATTAGTCTGCTCCCTTGTTGATAGGGCACTCTACTGAAGTCAGATCTTTAAGTGGTCAAATCCACTGGTTTTTAAAAAAAATTTTATGTAATTTAAAAATCTAGTTTAAAAGATTCTGCCTCCCTCCCCACCCAAGGTGATAAAGTTGTCTTTCTGTTTTCCTCTGATAGATTTTATCCCTGAAACTGCCACAGTGCCATCTCAGACTCAAAGTCTTTTCCCAGCAAATTCTCCAGCATTTTCAGCCTTTTCTCTGAAGGCTGCCCTCATCCTCACCTTCTTGCTCTGGAAGAATCCTGGCTTCCCCCGGAGGATGCTACTGAACTCAGGGTCACGGACTCAACTGTAGAGTGCTATGGGGTAAGTCAGAAAAAGGCAGCCCTTCTGGGTGTCAGAGCCCCCAGGCATAGGGATGGTGAGGGGAATGTGGACGGGGTCTCCTCCCCCGCTGGCCCTTTCCCTGCACAACCCCTGCGGGGCACACTCCTGGCTGAAATGTGGTTTTATCCTTGTCCTCATCCTCTTTCACCTCATAAGGCTGAATTCTTGAGGTGCCTGGCTGACTCAGTTGGGAGAGCGTGTAACTTACTCTTGGGGTTGTAAGTTCGAGCCCCACATTGGGTGTAGAGATTACTTAACAATAAAATCTTGACCCAGAAAAAGCTCAGTTCTTAAGCACTGTCCTCTCTGCCCACCTCCTCCCATACTTCTGTTGCATCGATGCCCCAAGCCCTGTGGGAACCTCCAAAACACTGATGACCACTTTCTCAGGGCGCTCTCAGCATTCCCTCTCTGGACTCCTCCCTCCCAACTACCTAGTGACACAGTGTAGCTCCCACCCTCACATCGTTATAACCATGCCCTTGTACCCCCAACTTGCCTGGAAAAACTCTGCCCCAACTTACCACCAACCTTCCGCTAACTCTGTGGCAGCACCTGGGCAAAGGGCTGAAAAGTCACGGTCATGCTGAATTAATCTCACTTTTAATTAATGACCAAACATCTCCGTGTCCTATTGACTGTTCCTTCCACAAGGAATGGTCCGCCACTAGAGGTTGAATGGTTCTCTCCATTATTTAACTTAGGTCTCTGCTCGGATCACCTCTTTGGAAAGGCCCTTATCATGTGATCTAGAATTCCCCTCCCCCAGAACTATCTAGTTCCTGTGACATGGCTTTATTTTTCTTCATAGCATATACCATCTCCTAATAATCTTTAATTATTCTCCTTCCCTCACTTGAATGGAAGCTCAGTAAAAGTGACTTGCCTATTCTGTTCCGTGCCATATCCCAACCTAAAACCCTCAGGAGGCATTTAATAAATATTTTTGAAATGAATGAATGATGGCTGGCTCCTGGATGGATGTCCCCAAGGTATTAAGAACATTGATATAGTGTGTGACATATCTGAGAGAATTGAGAGGAATTTTGGAGTTCTGGTAGAGAATCTGGGTGATACATTAGTGATAGGCACCTAGAAAAGCAAGCAAATTTAAAGATAAAGCAATTGCTAATTGCAGGGGGATAAGAAATATAATTATAGGGGCGCCTGGGTGGCTCTCTCTGCCTTCGGCTCAGGTCACGATCTCAGGGTCCTGGGATGGAGCCCCCATCAGGCTCTCTGCTCAGTGGGGAGAGCCCCACTTCCCCACCCCCTCGCCTGACTCTCTGCCTACTTGTGATCTCTCTCTCTGTCGTAAATAAATAAAATCTTAAAAAAAAAAAAAGAAGTATAATTATAGAACCATACAGGGCACAGCTATGGATGTTCATTTGGTCAGAGTAAGGTAGGCATGGAACAATAATTTAACCCAAAACTGTGACATATTTATTTTGGCTCAATGGCGAGTAGGGACAGAAGAGGAGGGACAGGCGGCTCTAGGTCAGTACGGTGGGGGTAGGTGGCTGGGATTTGTATGTGTGCATGGAAGCTATTCCTAATCTGCTGTGATGAGAAGTCAAATGATAATACCCCAAACTGAAAAAATCACAAAAGAGTTGTTCATAGATCCTATTGCAAGAAGAGATTGTAGGGGAGGGAAAAGCTTTCCTTGACTCTCTTAGGGTTTCTGGCTGCGTCTGAAAATTAAGCTGACAAAGACAGATTAAGAGGAGAAAAGCCCACACATTTTACTGAATTTTTACATTATAAAGGGGCCTTCAGAAGAGAATGGAGACCCAAAGTAGTGATCAGAGCATGATGCTTTCATAACTTTTAGACAAACAAACAATTTGTGAAGAATCGACAAGACCAAGGGGTAGTATATACTGAAGAAACGGCTAGGAAGGACGCCTGGGTGGCTCAGTCAGTTAAGCGTCTGCCTTGGGCTCAGGTCATGATCCCAGTGTCCTGGGATCGAGTCCCACATCAGGCTCCTTGCTCGGCAGGGAGGCTGCTTCTCCCTCTGCTTCTGCCTGCCTCTCTGAGTCTGCCTGTGCTCACTCCGGCTCTCTCTCTCTGACAAATAAATAAATAAAATATTAAAAAAAAATTTATAAAATTTTCTAAAATGAAATAAAATAATAATTAAGTCTGTCATAATCTAATTGTGCCCTTAATAAATTGGTCCCAGTCAAATGGTTTTTGTTTTTGTTTTTGTTTTAAGTTAGCTGGCAGTGGAGCCCAACACGGGGCTTGAACTCACGGCCCTAAGATCAAGACCTGAGCTGAGATTAAGAGTCAGACAGTTAACGAGTGAACTACCCAGGTGGCCCTCAAATGATACTTTTCTATAGACTTATAGAAATTTTCTACTTAAACTTTCTGGGTAAAGTTATTAAAATGTGATATTTCTCTAATTATTATTGACAGTATATTAATATATTATGTTGATATTCACCTAATTTTATTTTTTGGTCATCCTGTTTTAGAGATTTCAGACAAAAAAACTGTACCGATTTTTAAAATTATCTCAGTGTGGGCTTCCTGGCTGGCTCAGTTGGAGGAGCGTGTGACCCATGATCTCAGGGTCATGAGTTCAGGGCCCACGTTGGGCATGGAGCTTACTTAAAAATAAAACCTTAAAAAATAAAATAGAATAAAATAATCTCAGTTTATCCAAAGACTTGTGAATAGTTGGTAACAGAATATTGCCTGTGATAAAAGATAAATAATGTCATAGGTAAATGTGTACGCTAAATTTTTAAAATGAGTCTGTATTTACCTATACAACCTAAAAATCAAAAGGAGAATTTTGCTTATACCTCAAAAGTGTGTATTTCTCTACATTCCTGCTTTTATTACTCTTATTAAACTCTATCAACAAATAGGTATTCTCCCTAATATGTCCCTTAGGGTATATTAAAACTTCTTTTATTTTAAAAATAACCGGTGTTGTGTTCACAATGGTATTGATCATGAAAATCATCTAGATCTATATACTCGAAATCCAAACCAACATATTTAGCCTTAAAAGGAAAGGAAAAAGGATTCATGGCCACCCATGGGATCTAACTCTGCATTTTTGCTTTTTTTAAAAAATATACGGTTCTTCCTAAACCCAAAATGTTATTAGGTACTTAAATGAGTAAAACAATTAATGTGTTACAGGTTTGAAACTATAATTTTACCACTTAAAATTTAATTATGTTTTAAAATTATGATTTTTAAAGCTCTAAGTAAGATAATAATTCAATATAGATTGCTATAACAATCTCTCATACATATGTATATTTATATATGTGGGATATATATACACACACACATATATATAGAGAGAGAGAATAAAATTACTTTGCATTTATTTGTTCCCATTTCCTGAACTATTAATTTGCAAAATTTCTGTTACATCCACATACATTTATAAAATTTAATATACCATATTTTGTATGTATGATTGTATACATATGTGAATCAGAATTTAAAGAAACAAGAAAAAGACAAACAAAGAACCCGAATAGTTCAGAGCGGGAGGTGTGGCAGTGGGGATACATGTAACATTTGTTGTTGTTGTTTTTTTAAAGGTTTTATTTATTTATTTGTCAGAGAGAGAGAGAGAGACAGCAAGCAGTGGGAGCTGCAGCCTGAGGGAGAAGCACGCTCCCGGCTGAGGAGGGAGCCTGATGCGAGAGTTGATCCTAGGCCCCTGGGATCACAACCGGAGCCAAAGGCAGACGCTTAGCTAACTGAGCCACCCAGGCATCCTTAAAGTTTGCTTTTATAAACAGTAGCCAAATGGAGATGATCTCACAAGAATTCTTTATTTTTTAAAACTATTTTTATTTATTTATTTGAGAGAGAGAGAGAGTGAGAGAGCATGAGCTTGGGGGAGAGGCAGAGGGAGAAGCAGGCTCCCCGATGAACAAGGGACCAAATGCGGGGCTCCATCCCAGCGCTCGATCCCAGGACTCCATCTCAGGACCCCGGGATCATGACCTGAGCTGAAGGCAGAGGCTTAACCGACCGAGCCCCAGACACCCTCACAAGAATTCTCATGTAGGAACTTTGCACTTGTAACCAGTGCTGAACCAGAGACAGGCCCATCCAAGTTCTTTTACATGATGGTGGCCCACATTTTCCATCCATTTCTCTTCATGTTAGCAACTAAATACATCTGCCAAGTACGAAGTATAAATTGTAACTTACTAGAGCACTATCACCTTCCATTTGAAAATAAATGTGAACAATTAGATCAAGCCAGGCATCTGTTTATGCAATCACAGCTGAATCAGGAATTATTACCAATACCCGTCACCATGTCGATGGGTTCACCATATGGCTACCAAGGACAGCTCTAATATTAAATTTCATTACGCATGCACTATTATATGATCAGTGCTGGGATTATAGTTCGTCTCAGGATAAAACAAACTACCAATTATAGTTTTGTTCAAGAGTTTTAATTAAGGCTTACTACTTTATAAAAGGAAAAGGGTAACAAATTTAAACACTGGCAACAAAAGGCTTTGAAAGATCCCATCCCCCAGGGAGAAGGCTCTTGTTCATTGACCGTGTCAGGGCAACGAAGCTTACTGGCCAAATTAGGAAGGGAATCTGCATCCTTCAGAATTAGCAGGAACTTGGGAATACAAAAGAGGATTTAAAAAAAATAAACCGGACACATTTTGCACAGAAACCTAATTCAGATGGCCAGATGCTTTTTCACTCTACAGTCAACAGAAAGTTGAAACCCTCCCCCTGCAGAGTCGGGATAAGCCCCTTTGATATTCTCTGCAGACATTTATCAAAGGTAACCATATTCATTGATGTATTGAACACACTCTTGTGTTTTTGAACACACTAAAAGGTTTTTGTTGGGATGAATTGATTATATTTGAACATGGCTACACGCTCAAGAACTTTAAACCACCCCATGAGCACCCCTATCTGAGAAACATAACATTCTTTAAAATAATGCTACAAATATATTTCCTATGCACGTATTTGCCAAAACATGGAATAGATGAGCCACAAAATAAATAAAATGGATTACCTAAATGAGTGGAAGGAAACAAGATGGGAAGGGCAAGGGTAGAAGACGCACTTCTCTGAAACGAGGTAGTTTTTTTTTTTTTTTAATTTATTTATTTGACAGACAGAGATCACAAGTAGGCAGAGAGGCAGGCAGAGAGGAGGAAGCAGGCCCCCTGCTGAGCAGAGAGCCCGATTCGGGGCTCTATCCCAGGACCCTGGGATCATGACCTGAGCCGAAGGCAGCGGCTTTAACCCACTGAGCCCCCCAGGCGCCCCCGAAACAAGGTAATTTTGTAGACTTGACTCTAGAATTATGTGACTGTTTGGCCTAAGAGTAAAACAAACTTAAATCAAAATGTATTGGCAATTTGTGTTTTCCTTTCTTTTTTCTTGATCAGTCTGTCTCCAGGTGGATCCATTTTATTGATCTTTTCAGAGAACTGGCTTTTGGCCTCATTGATTTTCTCTAATGTTCTCTAATGTATTGATTTTTGCTCTTACCTTATTTCTTTCCCTCTACTTACTTTGAGTTTAATTTGCCCTTCTTCCACTAATCTCTTCTTTTTGAATACACGCACTTGCGCGGCTATCATTTTCCCTCCAAAAATGTGGCATGTGTGCAAAGATGTTTTTAAATTACAAATCCAATTTCAGGGCGCCTGGGTGGCTCAGCAGGTTGGGGCCGTTGCCTTCGGCTCGGGTCATGATCCTGGGGTCGTGGGATCGAGCCCCACATCGGGCTCTCCACTCTGTGGACAGCCTGCTTCCTCCTCTCTCTCTCTGCCTCTCTGCCTGCTTGTGATCTCTGTCTATCAAATAAATAAATAAAATCTTTTAAAAAAATAATAAATTACAAATCCAATTTCTTTAACAGATACAGGGATACTCTGATCATCTATTTCTCCTTATTCCAGTTTGGCAATTTGTGATTTTTTTTCCCAGGGACTTTTCAAGGAGTACCTGGGCTGTTCGGTATGGCCCCTCCGCTCAGGCTTCCCGGAGCTGAACATTTCTGTGCCAAACTGAATGGCTGTGGGCCTGGTTTGGCTTACAGCTCTTGGACAGTTGTCCCCTGTGTGCCCTGCAGATATGGACGCTAGGTGTGCACATAGCTTTTGGGGAATCACATCTCCCAGGTCTTCTCAGCAGACAGGGCTAGGGAATATATGTAAGTGTGTATCTTTTTTATATATATATATTTTATTTATTTATTTGACAGACAGAGATCACAAGTGGGCAGAGAGGCAGGCAGAGAGGGAGGGGGAAACAGGCTCCCTGCTGAGCAGAGAACCCGACGTGGGGCTCAATCGCAGGACCCTGAGATCACGACCTGAGCTGAAGGCGGAGGCTTAACCCACTGAGCCACCCAGGTGCCCCTGTAAGTGTGTATCTACACGCAAACATACCTATGTCTGTTTCTTTTCTTTAAAGAGTTTATTTATTTATTTATTTGAGAGAGAGAGAGAGAGAACACAAGCAGGGCCAGGTACAGAGTGAAAGGGAGAACCAGACTGTTGAGCAGGGAGCCCCATGCCGGATCCCAGGACCTGGGGATCATGACCCCAATGGAAGGCAGGCACTTAACTGACTGAGCCACCTAGGTGTCCCCAGGCCTGCTTTTATATAGTTAGTTTTAATAATACAGTAAATACTCATTAATCCATTGCCTAAAAGGAAAGCAAGAACTGTGACAATATTTTATATCAAATATGTCCCCACCATACCTCTCTTCCAGACTTCTCCCAAGATAAGTATTATCTCATTATAATTCATTTTTCCGACTGCTACAGATACTTCATTCATATACTTAATCATGGTTAATTCGTCTAGTCCCCTAGGTGGGCATCTAGATTATTTCTGGGTTTTATTTGTTTGCTTTACAATTTTTCTCTTTCTCTTGGAATTTGGAAACTCATCCTTCGGGATGTGACAGTGTGTGAATCTTTTTTCACAAATTGTCCCAGCACGTGGAGACTTCAGCACATGGAGGTTTCAGACTTGGCCTCTTTTATCTTTTTCAGCACACAGACCCTGTCATGATTATTTGGAAGATTTTTATATTTTCAGTAATGCTGCTGTAAACATTTTTTTTTATGTGTTTCTCTGGTTGTGCGTGAGCCAGAGTTTCTCTAGAATATTTTATCTAAGAGTAGATAGTAATGATAACTTTGTTGTTTTCTAAAGTGGTTACACCCATTTACATCCCCACCAGCAATGTTTAAGAGAAATTCGAGATTCACGTCTTTTCTAACGCTTGACGGTATCAGACTTTCACAGTTTTGCTAATCAGATATATGTAAAATAATATCTCTATATGGTCTTGAGTGGCATTTACCCGATCAGTTGTAAATATCTCTTCATAGATTGACTGATATATATGGTTCCCTTTCTAAAAAATCCCTTTCACATCTTTTACCTATTTTTCTATTGGACTGATTGTCCTTTTTATATTAATTAATGAAAGTTCCTTATCCATTTTTTTGTGATGTCAGAGAATGGGATTTTATTTTTAAATTTTTTTTATTTTTTATTAACATATAATGTATTATTAGCCCCAGGGGTACAGGTCTGTGAATTGTCAGGCTTACACACTTCACAGCACTCACTATAGCACATACCCTCCCCAATGTCTTAATCCATTTTTGAGCTGAATTCTTTGTCAGTGCATGCCTGTTGTTTTCTTTAGGTTTTCCTTTGAGATAAAAAATCTTAACTTTAACGCAGCTGATTTGTCAGTTATATTTTACTGTCAATGTTTCTTGTAGCTTGCTTGAGAAATTTTTCTGTACTCCGTGTTAGGCCTCTGTATTCTCCGTTCAATTTTTTCCAGGTTTGTTTTGAAATTTAAATTCCTAATTGTTCTAGAATTGACTTTTGTGTATGATGTGAGGTAAGGATTTTTTTCTCTAATTTTTTCTTACATAGATAATCATTTTTCTCCTTTCTCACCGACCTGACACACTAACTCTGTCACTTGTGTATTGTACATTGATATCAAACAATTTTAATTATAATAAGTTTGTATTAAACCCTGATATCTGATAGAGAAAGTCTTACTCTCACCTCTTTGTCTTTAGAAACGTCCTGGCTATCTTTGGCTTTTTATTTTTCCATGTATATTTTGGAATAATCTTAAGTTTTATGGCAAACTCTATTGAAATACTGATTGAATATGCATCGAGTATACAGATCAATCTGGGGGAAGATTGATATCTTTATAATAACACATTTTCCTACCCACGAACATGATACGTCTCTGTATCTATTTAGGTCATCTTTAATATGTCTTAATTGAGATTTATTATTTTCTTTAGAGGTCTTGAATATCTTCTCTTGAATTACATTTTCTAGTTGTTCGCTGTTGGGATATAAAAATGCAATTGACTTTTGTATATTAATAATCTTATATTCTTCCATTTTGTTAAAAATCTCTTATTGTTTCTGATACTTACCTGTATATTCTTTTGGGTTTTCTGTGTTAATAATGTATTATCTACAAATAATGAAAGATTTGTTTTTTTCTTAATCATTATGCCTCTAATTAATGTTTCTCAGATTGTTGCATTGGCTAAGATCTCATATACAGTGTTGAGTGGAAGTGATGACAATGGGCATCCTTATTCCATGTCTGAATTTAAAGGGAATATTTTTACATTTTAAAAGCAAGTTTGCTCTGGTTTTTCTGATTTAGAAAGTTCTGTTTCTAATTTACTAAGACTTTCTTAAAAAAATTCCCCATGGGTGTTGAATTTTTGCAAATACTTTTTTGTATCTATTGACAGTTTACATGGATTTTTCTCTCATAATCTTTTATTTTATTTTTGTTTAAGATTTTATTTATTTATTTTGACAGAGAGAGAGATCACAAGTAGGCAGAGAGGCAGGCAGAGAGAGAGGAGGATGCAGGCTCCCTGCTGAGCAGAGAGCCTGCTGCGGGGCTTGATCCCGGGACACTGGGACCATGACCTGAGCCGAAGGCAGAGGCTTTAACCCACTGAGCCACCCAGGTGCCCCTGTGGAAAGATTTTCAAGCACTGATTAACTTCATAAAATAGTTTTAGGACCACTCAAGCTTTTTATTTCTTTCTGAGTTAATTATGATTAGTTCTCTTTTTCTAAAAAATCTGAATATTTTGTCTGAGTTCTCAGAATTGTTCATTGTCATCTCTTCTCTTTTTCCTCTGTATTTTATGTGTAGTTATATCTCTATTTTCATTCATCCTATTTTGTTTCTGTCTTATCACTTCTCTTGACCAATGTGGCTAGAAGTTTGTCCATTTTGTTTGTTCTTTTTCAAAGAAACAATGTTTACTTGTTGATCAACTCTGTTGAATCTTTGCTTTCTATTTTCTTGGTTTCCGTTTTTATCATCTTTGTCTTTCTAGTCCATTGCTCTTTTTCTAACTTCTTAACGTGATCACTTAGTTCAGCAAATTTTAAGGCCCTCCTCTCTCTTAATATTTAAGCAACTTGAAGCAAAGATTTGCTGTGCCCTGCACCATCTGAGATACAATGTTTTCATGTTATTCTTTTCTAGTTATTTAAAAATGTTATGATGACCCTTTTACCCACGAGCTGTGTAGCAAATATGTTTTATAGTTTCCAAATATGTAGGGACTTTTTACCTACTTTTCCATCATAGAAAATATATATTGGTCTCTGCCCCCAATTCCCATCACGGAGCTCCTAAAACTTGTCATTTTCTAAGTGACAAGAGCACTGGGAGCCTCTCTTGTTCTAAGATTAGTCTTTGGCCTCTGCTCCAACCCTTGTGATTTCCTGGGTGAAAGGAATGTCTTATTTTATTGAGGTGACCCTGGTTGGGCTCCTGGCTGGGGGCTGGTCACCAGAAAGCGCACACTATGACTGGAAGCTTGGAATTTTCTGCCCCACTCCCCATGTTCTCTTGGGAAGGGGTAAGGGCTGAAAAGAGAGCTAATGATCAATCATGACTGGAAGGTGAAGGCTCCATCTAAGCAAAGTATGGGGTTGGAGAACTTCTGGGTGGGAGAATGTGTGCAGGTGCTGGGAGAGGGGTGTCCACAGACAGGACATGGAGGCCCCATGTCCCTCTCCTATACCTCGCCCCGTGCATCTCTTCCGTCTGATGTTTGTTTGTATCCTTTATCATCTACTTTTGTAATAAACTGTAAACTGTCTCCTTGAGTTCTGAGCCACTCTAGCAAATTAATCAAACGCACGGGGGTGGGCGGGGGGGCGGGTGGTTGGAACTTCCAATCTATAGCCAGTTGCTTGGAACACCGTGACAACTGGGACACGCAGCGGGCATCTGGGGCATGTGACATGGCAGGGGGATGGGGGCCGTCTTGGGGACGGAGCCGTTAACCTGTGGGATGTGAGCCTATCTCCAGGTAGACGGTGACCGTGTCAGAACTGAGTTAAAGTGTAGGACCTTTGTCTCCCGGCGCAGAGAATTGAATTGTTTGGTGTGGTACGGTGAAGATGCAAAGGTCCGGTGTGTCTTTAGCTATGCATGGAAACATATGCTGAGGTTTTCTCGATCAGTTTTTGTTAGTGTTTCACACGTGACCGAGAAACCAGAATTGCGTGCTTTCCCTGTTGGATGCAGGACTCTCTCTAGACTCATTCGATCGCCTCTGTTCATTGTGTTGTTCAGATCTTTGGTGCATTGGCTGAGGGTTTTCCGCTTGACCTCTCAATAGTCAAGAGAGAGATGGTGAAATCTCCCACTGTGATGGACGTACATTTAAGAATTTCTCTCTGTGGTGGCTCAGCTGGATGGGCACCCGACTCTTGGTTTCGCTGGGGTCATGATCTCGTGGGTGGTGAGATCGAGCCTTGCTTCTGGCTCCTCACTCAGGAGAGTCTGCTTGAAGATTCTCTCCCTCTGCCCCTCCCCCCACTCACATATCTGTTCGCTTTCTAAAATAAGTCTTTAAAAAAAGAATTTCTCTTTATATCTTTACCAATGTTTTGTTTATATACTTTATTAGGTGCATACACATTTTAAATTGCTATGATTTCTTGGAGAATTATGTCATTTATTCTAACACCTTCTTCACCGCTGATAATGCCCTTTGTCTTAAGACTATTTTATCGAACATTAATATGATTATTGCTCCCTTTTTTTTAGTTTACATTTGCCTGAGAAGCCTTTTCCCATCCTTTACCTTTAATGTTTATACCTCTTCATGTTTTTAGGTAGCGCTTTATATAAACTAGCATATAGCTGGAGTTAAAAAAAATCTAATATATGCCTCTTTATCTTTTAAAATTATTTTAATTATTAATATAATTGGATGTGGTCCTGCCAACTTAATGAATTATTTTAAGTTTTCTGTTTCTTTTTATTTTTCTTGTTTTTTTTAATTGATGCCTACATCTCCCTCCCTCATAAGACAAAAGCTCCCTCATCTTAATATTATAGGTATGTTTACCTTTTAGTTTCATCTTAAAAATTTTTTAAAGATTTTATTTATTTATTTGACAGAGAGAGAGATCATAAGTAGGCAGAGACAGGCAGAGAGAGAAGGGGGGGAAGCAGGCTCCCTGCTGAGCAGAGAGTCCGATGTGGGACTCTATCCCAGGACCCTGTGATCATGACCTGAGCTGAAGGCAGAGGCTTAACCCACTGAGCCACCCAGGTGCCCCTCAACTTAAATTTTTTTTTTTTTTTAAGATTTCATTTATTTATTTGTCAGAGAGAGAGCAAGAGTGAGCACAGGCAGACAGAGAGGCAGGCAGAGGCAGAGGGAGAAGCAGGCTCCCCGCTGAGCAAGGAGCCCGATTCGGGACTCGATCCCAGGATGCTGGGATCATGACCTGAGCCGAAGGCAGCCGCTTAACCAACTGAGCCACCCAGGCGTCCCAAGATAAGCTTGATCTAGGACAACTGGGTGTCTCAGTTGGTTAAACGTCTGACTCTTGAGCTCAGCTCAGGTCTTTTTTTTTTAAAGATTTTATTTATTTATTTGACAGACAGAAATCACAAGTAGGCAGAGAGGCAGGCAGAGAGAGAGGGGAAGCAGGCCTCCCACTGAGCAGAGAGCCCTATGTGGGGCTCAATCCCAGGACCCTGGGATCGTGACCTGAGCTGAAGGCAGAGGATTTAACCCACTGAGCCACCCAGGCGCCCCCTCTTTTTTTTTTTTTTAAGTAATCTCTACACCCAACGTGGGGCTCTAACTTACAACCCCAAGATCAAGAGTTGCGTGCTCTGTAGACTGAGCCAGCCAGGTGGCCCCTCAGCTCAGGTCTTGATCTCCGGGTTGCAAGTTTGAGTCATGCACTGGGTTCCATGCTGGGTGTGGAAGCTGCTTTAAAAAGGGGGGGGGGCACCTGGGTGGCTCAGTGGATTAAGGCCTCTGCCTTCAGCTCAGGTCACGATCCCGGGGTCCTGGGATCGAGCCCCGCATTGGGCTCTTTGCTCAGGGTGGAGCCTGCTTCCCTTCCTCTCTCTCTGCCTGCCTCTCTGCCTACTTGTGATCTCTTTCTGTCAAATAAATAAATAAAATCTTTAAAAAAAAAAGACAAGTTTAATCACGTTCAGATTTTATATCTCTTGCACATCTATTAGATTTGTCTCTGCTATTATTCAAATACTTTATGCAAAAGTGTATCTTGTGTGAACCTGCTGTGGTGAATCTTCTCAAGCCTGGTTTACCTCATGAGATTTTTTTTATCATGCCCTTCTACTTGAATGAAACTTGGGCTCGATGTCAAGTTTTCTGTTTCTAAATCCTTTTCCTTCAATCGTTTGAAAAGAAGCCTCTTGCCATCTTGCATCCAGTACCAGTATTGAAAAGTTGATGTAAATCTGATCTCAGTTCCTGTGATAAAATCTGTCTTTTTTCCTGTAAATTTTCAAGTTTCTCTTTGTCTTTGATGTTCTTAAATCTCACTATGATTTCTCTAGGGGTGGGATTTCCTTATCTCTCTTCTGGGGCCCTCGTGGCCCAGTTCAATCTGAAATCCTTCTTAGGGTAATTCTAGTAAATGTGTCCTTATTATTTTTCAATTATTTACTCCTCTCTGTTTTTTTCCCCCTTTCCAGAGTTTCACCTATTTTTTTTTCTGTCTAACCATGTTTTCTATTGGCTATACTTTTTTTTTTGCAGTGGCTAGAATAACATCCTCCCAAAGACATTCACCTCCTAATCCCCAGAATCTGTGATTTATGTTACATTACTTGGCAGAGGGGAGTTAAAGCTGCAGAAGGAATTCAGAGGACTAGTCACCTGACCTTGAAATAGGGAGATTATCCTGGATTATCCAGGTGGGGCCAACATAATAATATGGGCCTCTAAATGTGAAAGAAGGAAGAAGGAGAGTTGTGTTAGTGTGTTGAGATGAAGACAGACTCAGCCATGCAGACATGCAAGATGGAGGAAGGGCCACAAGCCCAGGAATGGCGGGGGGTGGGGGGGGGGGGTGGGGGGGTGGGGGGGGTGGGCGCTGGCAGGGGGCAGGGAGGAAGGGGACTGGAGGCCGGAAAAGGCAAAACAATGGATTCTATCCTAGCGTCTCCAGCTGGGAATGCAGCTCTGCCCTCATCTTGATTTTAGCCCAGTGAGATCTGTTTTAAACTTCTGGAACTGTAAGCTAATGAATTTGTGTTGTTTTAAGACACTCTAAGTTTGTGACAATTTGTGATAGTAGCAATTGGAAACTAACACACTTTAAAAAAGAAACCTAAGGGTGCCTGGGTGGCTCAGCTGGTTGAGCAACTGCCTTTGGCTCAGGTCATGATCTGGGAGTCCAGGGATCGAGTCCTGCATCAAGCTCTCATCTCCATGGAGAGTCTGCTTCTCCCTCTGACCTTCTTCCTTCTCGTGTTCTCTCTCTCAAATAAATAAATAAAATATTTAATAAATAAATAAAATCTTTACAAAAAAACCTAATGCACTTAAAAATTATTTTTCTTGTTTCTTTTTCTTTTTTTTAAAATTTTATTTCTTTATTGTTTTTTTTTTTAAAGATTTTATTTCTTTATTTGACAGACAGAGATCATAAGCAGGCAGAGAGGCAGGCGGAGAGAGAGGAAGAGAAGCAGGCTCCCTGTTGAGCAGAGAGCCCTGGGCTTGATCCCAGGACTCTGGGATCATGACCTGAGCTGAAGGCAGAGGCTTTAACCCACTGAGCCACCCAGGCGCCCCTATTTTTATTTTTTTAAACAAGCTCTACACCCAGTTTGGGGCTCAGTGTCAGAGTCCAGTCGCCGTACGAGTTTTGTCATGAGAAATAGCAGTCTGAGGTCGCCTGGGTGGCTCAGTCGGCTGAGCGGCTGCCTTTGGCTCAGGTCATGATCCGGGCGTCCAGGGATCAAGTCCCACATCGGTTTCCTTGCTCAGGGGGTGCCTGTTTCTGCCTCTGCCTGCTGTTCTCCCTGCTTGTGTTTGCTCTCTTGATCTCTCTCTCTCTCTCTCTGACAAATAAATAAAATCTTAAAAAAAAAAAATAGCAGTCTCGCCCTTCCTCCCCCTACCATTTCCTCCTCACCAGCGGAAACCACTTTCACTCCCTTCGCTGATTGTTCTCGTATATACTTCTTTATCTCTAAATGTACTGCTCCTTCTTGATTTTTCAGTTTTGGTCCTCAACTGTTGACTTTCCACTGGAGAGGAGGAAGATGGGACACTTCCATCAGCGCATGCACGCAAACACCCCTCTTCCCAGTCCTCCCAAGCCGGTAGCAGGTGGGAGAAGGAAAAGAATAAACTTTGGTATGTTCACAAAGCTGTGGAGATGAATGAGGCATAGTCTAAGGATGAGAGGAAAAACACCTCTCAGAGAAGGACACAGAATGACATTCTTTTTTTTTTTAAGATTGGTTTTTTTTTTTTTTTTTTTTACAGAGAGAGAGATCACAAGTAGGCAGAGAGGCAGGCGGGCGCAGGCTCCCCGCCGAGCAGAGAGCCTGATGCGGGGCTCGATCCCAGGACCCTGAGATCATGACCCGAGCCGAAGGCAGAGGCTTTAACCCACTGAGCCACCCAGGCGCCCCGACATTCTTTTTTTAAGATAAGATTCTAAACCAAGTAAAACAAAACCATCCATTGTTCAGAAACCATCTATGCGAGGAAAACCATTTTTTAAAAAGCAAAGAATGATAAACACAAATTTCAGGATGGTGGCTACCCTTCCTTGGGGGTGCTGGAGGATGGGAAAGGCAAGGAGGCAGCAGGGTTGTTGGCTGATGGGTTCATGGGAGCTCATTATGTAAACAGAAGCACAGTGCATGCATTAATGCAAGTCTAAGTGAATCGAATGAGAGAACATGCATGAACTATGCAGTGAGAGCGTGTCCTCAGCTCTTGTAAAAGTGTTTGCAGCAGCGCTGTGCTGCATGGCAACAATTCTGGAACATTTCATCAAATTACATTGTTTTGTAAATAGTTTCCGCTCCTCCATTTCCCCAGTTTTCTCTGTGCAGGCTAATTATTGGACCATTGGCTCTCCTGGATGGATCCTCTATTTTGTATCTTCTCTTTGTCTCTTGCTCTCTTTGCTGGGAGAGTTCTCCTTAATTTCTGACTCTCCACTTCCACTGTTATGTTTTTAATTTCCGGAAGCTTAGTTTTGATTCCCCAAGTGTTCCTTTTCTATAGTATCTTTTCTTTTTCAGTTTTTAGTGGATTCATTTTTGCCTGTCTTAAGGATTTCTTTTTTTAATCCTTGGTGTCTTGAAATATCACACTGGGTCTAGGTGTAGGTCATTTTTTTTCTTTCCCTCTTTATTGGTCTGTCTTCCTGTTCCAGGCTTCATGTTTCAAGTGTGTCCATACTGACTTTGAGTTTGTTTTTTTATTTTTATTTTATTTTTAAAAATATTTTATTTATTGGGATGCCTGGGTGGCTCAGTTGGTTAAGCGGCTGCCTTCGGCTCAGGTCATGATCCCAGAGTCCTGGGATCGAGTCCCACATTGGGCTCCTTGCTTGGCAGGGAGCCCGCTTCTCCCTCTGCCTCTGCCTGCCTCTCTGTCTGCCTGTGCTTGCTCCCTCTCTCTCTCTCTCTAACAAATAAATAAATAAAATCTTTTTAAAAATTTTTAAAAAAATAAAAAAATAAAAAAAAATTTATTTATTTATTTGACAGCAGAGATCACAAGTAGGCAGAGAGAGAGGAGGAAGCAGGCTCCCCGCTGAGCAGAGAGCCCGATGTGGGGCTCGATCCCAGGACCCTGAGATCATGACCTGAGCTGAAGGCAGAGGCTTAACCCACTGAGCCACCCAGGCGCCCTCTATCTGAGGTTATTACATATAAGTAATCTAACGTCTTATTGTTTCTTCTGCTTATTGGGTTTGGGATCTCTGTTTCAAGGTGTTAATTCTCAAGTTTTTTTTGGTTCTTGGTTGTGTGATTGTCTCTGTGTTCAACTGGTACTATTAGCTTCTATAGAAGACTCTGGCAATGGGCTACAAATCGGTGTTCCTCACTTCTTGCTTCCTAACAGAACCCTGATTGTTTTGGGGCAGTCATATGCCTGACCAGCTCAAGTGACAGATCCTGATTGTACTCAATCAATTCTAATTCCAGCACCTCTTTTTCCCAGCCTCCCCTGTAGCTCAGTCTGGTATGTAGCAAACTTCTAGCCAATGAGATAAAAGTGGAAACCTACTGAGAAATTTCTGGGAAATCTTTATTGTAAAAGGAACACTTATATGAGGAAAAGTCAATGGTACTGGCTCTTTTCCTTTCTTCCTTCCTTTGACATGCATGTAATGCCTGGAGCACAGCAGCCATTATGTGACCATGAGGCAGCTATACACTAATGATTTTGAAGTGCAGAGTATGAAATTGATTTGTGGATAGTTTTAATTGGGTCAAACCTGACAAATCTGAAACCACCTCTAGACATCCTATAGTGTGATTTAATGAAATGTTTTGTTTTTGTTTTTTGCTTGAGCCACTATTAGTCATACTTGTCATAACTTGTTTAAAGATTTCTGAGAAATGTGGCCAGTGTGTGAACACTGTAACTGTTTCCCACATCCTGAATCCAGGGATTATGGTGGAGGGATGGAAGACTCTACTGGATGAGGCGAACCAGGAGCTTATGTCTTTGACTAAAGTAGCTCCTTGCTCCTATGTGTTGATGGCCTTTCCGGGCACTGACATTATTTTTAATCTCATGTGCTGCCATACGACTGCCTGCAGGCAGATGCCTCTCTTGTCCTCATCTTGACATAATAAGGGGAGGAAAACAGAGAGCCAGTGTCCTGTTCTGACTGAAATGCCTCAACAAACCACCTTCAAGTAGCCAGATAGCTTTCTTTCTGCTTCCTGTATGTGCCATTTCTGAGCTTAGAACCTCTCAGCTGCTCTTGACTTCTATAAGCAGTCTTCTCTTGCATGTGGTTTCTACTGTGGTTTCCTCCTTCAGTCTAGCCTCATTCTCCTTCTGTCTTTTTTTTTTAAGATTTTATTTATTTATTTGACAGAGAGATCACAAGTAGGCAGAGGGGCCGGCAGAGAGAGAAGAGGAAGCAGGCTCCCCGCTGAGCAGAGAGCCCGATGCGGGGCTCGATCCCAGGACCCTGAGATCATGACCTGAGCCAAAGGCAGAGGCTTTAACCCACTGAGTCACCCAGGCGCCCTCTCCTTCTGTCTTTTAAGAGTTCCTGATCACTTCTGGTCTACTGAGAGCCCTTGTCACTGTAGTGGGCACGTATGCACGCACGAGCACGCGCCTGTTTGCCCACCTCACGCTTGATCCAATGGCTGCGACATATATTCACACCCACAAAATAGCCAAACTTCTGAATATCTAAACCCTCTTCTAAGAATCTTTTTGAAGAAATAGCAGAAGTGTAGTCAGGGTTTTATACTCCAAGTTTTTCTTTCCAGCAGCATTAATAAGATGAAGAGGATTAGTATCTCAGAAAGTGTTAGAATCTTTCCAAGAACATGACTTTCTTTCTGTTTGATTAGAAGGATCTACCTGCCTAGGGGTAGAAGAGGTGTGGGAAGGAGAAATATTAAGGTTGACAATAATTCGTCATTTCTAAGACTTACATTTCTTTGAAATTGAGTGTGTCCTGTAATCGATGTTGGCTGACAGGAACTGTTGGCTTGGCAACAGTCATGACACGGTTGTCATTGTCGGCATATATGCAAACGTGGTCTGAAAACCTTCTATTAACACCTTCTGTAAGGCTTTTAAAAGGCTGGGGAGGGGCAGCATGAAGACTTCCAAGATGGGTGTCAGCAGTTCAGAAGAAAATTCCAGAGGCAATGGCAGATCTCCTACTTAGTCTCTGGGTTAAGAGATCCTTCATAGATAACGCTCTCGATGCGCAGACAACTCTGAGTTGGAAAGGGATTCAGAAAAATCCTCTGCATCAGTCTCTTCGGCAAAGAAGTCTTAGGAACACTTTCCAATTTATTTCACTTCTGTTTTCCTTTTTACCGATGCACATGGGTGATATATGATAAAAACGTAAGTCTAAATGAGCCCAAAAAGAGTTTTTTCAGTAAGTATACACCAAAATTCTAAACTATAAGAAAACATCGCTCATAACTTAATTGGCAGCTTGTTTTTCTTTCTTGGGAGTACCTAAAATAACAGTGCATCTTACAACCCATGGCATTCATCGCAGTGAAATGCAAAATTACAGAAAGAATGAAGAGAAAAAGAAGGAATTAATATCCAGCTTCTGACATTCAGAATAGAATTATGCAGCACGACATTAGCCTTGCAAAATGGGTGTCTGTCTTAAAAGATCTAAATTATTTCCTTTTGATCCAAGGTACCCCCCGCAACCCCCTCCCTCCTACAGCGGAGCTCAGAGAACTTAGCCTGTGGGGTCCTCCCTAAGTGGAGGAGATAATCCTTCCAGCTCCGGAAGGCAGGCCGGGAGCCTTGCTAGATCTACGTGGCAGGGACAGAGGCAGAGCCCAGTGGAAGCCCGCCTGTGTCAGGCCCAGGGAAAAGCAGGAAGATGAAGGCAGTGGAGAAAGTGGCAGAGGCAGAATGAGATGGGAGAGAGAGAAGTCAGTAACTTCGGACACCCATGATGGGGGGTGAGGGGGCTTTGCCTCTCTTCCTGCTTGGAGCCCCTAGCAGAGGCCACCTCCCAGAAAGCCCTGTAACTAGTCCAGGCTCAGTCCCGGGTGGATGGGCCCTGGAACTCTGGCTCCCCGCCCCCCCCAGCCTCTGTTCGGCCCCCACATGGGGTCCAGGCATAGCTAAGAAGGAGCTGTGATTTGCTGGAGGGGATCACTGTGATGTGACATCACCCGAGCCTCAGAAGGGACCTGAGGAACCCCAAGCCCAAGGAACCTCCAGCCTCCCTTCCATCCCTGCCCCTGGGAACCCAGAAGCCATACTCCTTCCCCTGCTTCCCGGCCTCCATCTCGGCAATAGTGGGAGACTGGCCATTTTTCTGAGAGGCTGAGCTTCCCATATAAGGATTATTGACTAGGAAGAATATTTGAAAGGTACCTTTTTTCTCCTGAGACTACCCAGAAAACAGGACATGCGGGAGCCCAGTAAAAATGAAAGCCTCCATTTTTGTCTTCATTTCCCAGATATAGTTGAATTTCAAGACCCTGTTACATTTATAAAAGTGAAAGCTGGAAACAATTTTGATGTCCTGCTATAGGAGGATGGTTTAGCTCGTCATTATATTTGCATCAAATGTAACTTGACATGGTTATCAAAATGATCTTTGTGGACTATTTTAATGATACAATAATTGG
The DNA here is from genome assembly GCA_003697995.1 of Taxidea taxus jeffersonii. Taxonomy (NCBI): domain Eukaryota; kingdom Metazoa; phylum Chordata; class Mammalia; order Carnivora; family Mustelidae; genus Taxidea; species Taxidea taxus. The sequence goes on from RCUC01127408.1 coordinate 44,792, forward strand.
GAATCAGAAGTAAATGTGTATATACTGAAAGACCTCAGTTAGATATAAAAAACAGACCAGAGGAAATTCACTAAAATGTTAAGAGTGGTTACTCTGAAAAGAGAAATATGGGTAACTTTAATTCTTTATCCTTCTCTGTAGTTTCCGAATTTTCTACAATGAGTATGTTGAGCCGAAAACAATAATAACATTGAAAGACAAAATCTTATACAGCAAATGTCACAAATGGGTTTCTGAATCCCCTTGCTCTTCTCAAACATAACCACCTGCTACAGGATGTGGGCGACTTGGCTAAGGAAGCGATTGTGGGAAATGATCCCTTTTCCCCTGTTCCCTAATACCCAGTCCAAGTATGGCAGTTTTCGGGGAAACACTGACAGGATATTTCTATAACACTAGCCTTCAAAGCAGAAATACGGCAGGACAGTCTCCAGGACTATCCCCAAACCGTACCACCCAACATCACCCATTTCTTTTTTTTTTTTTTAAGATTTTATTTATTTATTTGACAGAGATCACAAGTAGGCAGAGAGGCAGGCAGAGAGAGAGAGGAAGGGAAGCAGGCTCCCCGCCAAGCAGAGAGCCCGATGTGGGGCTCGATCCCCGGACCCTGGGATCATGACCTGAGCCGAAGGCAGCGGCTTTAACCCACTGAGCCACCCAAACACCACCCATTTCTTGATGAACCTGTCGGTGACAAATTTCCCACTCACACAGTCTCCGGGCTGGCAGCTCTCAGAGGACCCCTGAGTCTGGCATTCTCATCCCCAGCAATAATTTACTTCTCTGTAAGGACCTAAGACAAAGAAAGATGTAAATACAAACAAAATGTGACCAGATGAAGACAGCCTGTCTGTTTCATCAGGCAGAACAGTGTCCAGCAGTCAGCAGGGGAGCAGGGGAGTGTGGCCAGGGGCCCCTGAAAGGACACTCACCCAAATCACCTGGGCCTATCCTGCCTCTCTGCTCTGTTAGGTTCCCTTACAGGTAGCATGACAACATCAAATACGAGGACATTGATTTTCTAAAAGTCAGCGTCTTGCAAAGAGCACCAAGGATAAAAACACCAAACACCACGTGGGGAGTCTCCAACACCACATCTCCCCTGGGCAGATCTATGCCCAGTGGTGGGGGGGGGGGTTGGCTTCTAGTCTAGGGAAGAAGCAACTTTAATCCCTTCCTCGAAACAGGCAAGTTTCAGGTGCTCTGGGCACACCTGGGTGAGCAGCAGCAGACGGTCATTTGGAAAAGGACCCTCTTTAGCATTCTGGAATGTGAGTCTGGCAATAAATGTTAATCCCCTTAAGGATACCTTGCTTCCAAGGTTGGGGGACAGCTACTGTCACTCAGACTGTGCCTTAGCATGGAGATTTCCTGCTGGGCAGAGAGAGACCTGCCTGGGAGCCCAGCGCCACCACACCCCAAGTTTTGAAGGTCAGGTTTCACCCCAGGGGCTCCAATCTGTCTGAAATAGATCAGTACCCCTAGGAAAAATTCAAGGTCAAATGGAGATGAGTGACAAAGGGAAACTTGCCTTATTGGTTATTGGAATATCTCCTGGAACTACAAAAATCAAAATGGTGTGGTACTATGCAGACAGTTCAGTGGGTCAGAATAAAAAACCAAGACATATTTGCAAGTACAGAAAAAAAAAAAAAGAAAAGAAAGAAAAAAAGGAAAGGACAAAGGTGGCATTGCAAGTAGGGATGTATTTAGCTCTGAATATAATGACAGACTGGGGAGGGGAGGGATATCAGGAGCTGCTATCGATGGATAAAAATTGGTTCATATTTAGTAACTGTGAACGCCGTGGCTCACATATTGATAAGTGTACTCTTTAATCCCCGCCCCCTATTTCCCTCACCCCGCACCCACCTCTCTTCTGGTAGCCATCAATTTGTTCTCTATTACTCTCTAGCTCTATACACGTTATTGCAAATGGCAAGATTTCATTCTTTTCTGTGGCTGAGTGATGGTCCATTGTGTGTACACATCCCATCTTCCTTCTTCTTCCATCAGTTGGTGGACACGGGCTGCTTCCATAGATTGGCTATTGTATATAAGGCTGCAATAAACATAGGGAGTGCCTGTAGCCCTCTGAATTAGGATTTTTGTATGTTTTGGGTAAACACCCAATAGTGCAAGTCCTCGATCATAAGATAGTTCTACTTTTGAGGACCCTCCACGCTATTCTCCAGAGCCACTGCCCCAGTTTGCATTCCCACCAACAGTGCATGAGGCTCCCCTTTCTCCACATCCTCGCCCACACCTGTTGTTTCTTGCGTTCTTGGTTTTAGCCCTTCTGCCAGGTGTGAGGTGATATCTTCTTGTGGTCTTGATTTGCATTTCCCTGAGGATGAGTGATACTGAGCATCTCTTCATCTGACCGTTGGCCATCTTCTATGTTATATTTGGAGAAGTGTCTATTCATGTCTTCTGCCCACTTTTTAAAATATAATTTTTAGTTTTTTATTAACATATAATGTATTATTAGCCCCAGGGTTACGGGTCTGTGAATCACCAGGTTTACACACTTCACAGCACTCACCATAGCACATACCTTTCCCAATGTCCATAACCCAACCAACCTCTCCACCCCGCCTCCCCCCAGCCACCCTCAGTTTGTTTTGTGAGATTAAGATTCTCTTATGGTTTGTCTCCCTCCTAATCCCATCTTGTTTCATTTATTCTTTTCCTACTCCCCAAACCCCCCACATTGCCTCTCAACTTCCTCATATCAGGGAGATCATACGATAATTGTCTTTCTCTGATTGACTTATTTCACTCAGCATAATACCCTCTAGTTCCATCCACATTGTTGCCGATGGCAAGATTTCATTTCTTTTGATGGCTGCATAGTATTCCATTGTATATATACACCACATCTTCTTTATCCATTCATCTGTTGATGGACATCTAGGTTCTTTCTATAGTTTGGCTATTGTGGACATTGCTGCTATAGACATTTAGGTGCACGTGCCCCTTCGGATCCCTACATTTGTATCTTTAGGGTGAATACCCAGTAGTTCTGCCCACTTTTATATTAGGTTATTTGTTTTTTGGATATTGAGGGTTTTTTAAAAAGATTTTATTTATTTATTTGACACAGAGAGAGAAAGAGAGAGCATGTGCACAAGCAGAGGGGAGGAGCAGAGGGAGAAGGAGAAACGGGGTCCCCTCTGAGCAGGGAGCCCGACATGGCCTCCATCCCTAAGCCAAAGGCAGATGCTTAACCGACTGAGCCACTCAGGTACCCCAAGTGGTATTGAGTTTTATAAGTTCTTTATATATTTTGGATACTACCCTTTTAATTATCCTCCCCATTCAGTATGTTGTCTTTTAGTTTTGTTGATTGTTTCCTTTACTGTGCAGAAACATTTCATTCTGATGTGGTCCCAATAGTTTATTTTTATTTGGGGGGGCAGTTTATGTTTAAGTGATCTCTACACCCAGTGTGGGGCTTGAACTTACAACCCTGAGACTAAGAGTCCCATGCTCTACTGACTGAGCTAGCCAGGCATCCCAGTTTGTGTTTGCTTGTTTCCTTTGCCTCAGGAGGTATATTTAGAAAGGATTTGCTATAGCTGATGCCAAAGAAGCTATTGCATGTGCTCTCTTCTAGGTTGTATATGGTTTTGGGTCTCACATTTAGGTCTTTAATCCATTTTGAGTTTATTTTTGTGTATGGTGTAAGAAAGTGTCCAGTTTCATTCTTTGTCTGGAGCTGTCCAATTTTCCCAGCACCATTTGTTGAAGAGACTGTCTTTTTCCCATTGAATATTCTTACTTCCTTTGTTGAATATTAAATTGACCATATAATTGTGAATTTACTTCTGGGTTATGTTCTAGTCTGTTACTCCATGTGTCTATTTTTATGCCAGTACCATACAGTTTTGAAGACTACAGCTTTGTAATACAACTGGGAGTCTGGAACTGCGATGCCCCAGCTTTGCTTTTCTTTTTCAAGGTTGCTTTGGCTATTAGGGGGTCTTTTGCAGTTCCTTCCAATTTTAGTATATGTGCTGCCGAAGTGAGCACTCTTTCTAAGTCCCATACACATTTTAGGATTGTTTGTTCTAGCTCTGTGAAAAACGCTTTTGGTATTTTGATAAGGATTACATTAAATGTGTAGATTGCTTTGGGTCATATCGACAATTTAACAATATTTGTTCTTCCAGGACATCTGACTGGCTCGGTTGGTAGAGTATACGACTCTTGATCTTGGGGTTGTGAGTTCAAGCTCCACGTTGGGTGTAGAGATGACTTAAAAATAAAATCTTAAACACATTTTTTTCGTTCTTCTAACCCATGAGCATGGATGTCTTTCCATTTCTTTGTGTCATCTTGAATTTCTTTCATCAGTATTTTATAGTTTTCCGAGTACAGGTCTTTCACATCTCTGGTTAAGTTTATTCCCAGGTATTTTATTATTTTCTGGTGCGATGGTAAATGGCATTTCCTTAGTTTCACTTTCTGCTGCTTCATGTATAGGAATAAACAGATTTCTGTACATTGATTTTATGTCCTGCAACTTTACTGAATTCATTTATTAGTTCTAGTAGTTGTTTGGTGGAATCTTTAGGGTTTTCTATGTATAATAGCATGTCATCTGCAAATAGTGACAATTTTACTTCTTTCTTACCCATTTGGATGCCTTTATGTCTTAATGTCATCTGATTGCTGTGGTCAGCACTTCCAGTAATACACTGAATAAAAGTGGTGGTGAGAATGCACACCGTTGCCTTATTCCTGACCTTAGGGGAAAAGCTCTCAGCTTTTCATCATTGAGTATTTTGTTGGCTGTGGATTTTTCATACATGGCCTTTATTGTGTTGAGATATATTCTCTCTAGACCTATTTGCAGAGGGTTTTTTATCATGAGTGGTTGTTGTACTGTGTCAAGAGCTTTTTTCTGCATCTATTTAAATGATCATATGGTTCTTATCCTACCTCTTATTGATGTGACATATCACACCGATTGTTTTGCAAATGTTAAATCACCTTTGCATCCTGGGAATAAATCCCACTTGATCATGTAGAATGATTTTCTCAATATATTGTTGGATTCAGTTTGCTAATATTTTGTTGAGGATTTCAGCATCATATTCGTGTTCTCTTTTACTGTAGTGTCTTTGGTTTTGGTGTCAGGGTAGTGCTGGCTTCATAGAGTGAATTTGAAGCTTTACTTCCTCTTGTATTTTTTTGAATAGTTTGAGAAGAATGGGTATTAACTCTTCTTTATTATTATTTTTTTAACTCTTCTTTAAATGATAGAATTGGGGCACCTGGGTGGTTCAGTTGGTTAAGTGTCTGACTCTTGATTTTGGCTCAGGTCATGATCTTGGGGTCCTGGGATTGAGCCCCGTGGAGGTCTCCCTGCTCAGTGGAGTCTGCTTGAGGATTCTCTCTTCCCCTCCCTCTGTTCCCCTCCTCTCTCACATAAGTGTGTGTGCGCTCTTTCTTAAACAAATAAATACATTTTATTTATTTCAGGGGGTGCATAGAGGAAAGGGGAGAGAGTCTCTCTCTCTTTTTTTTTAAAGATTTTATTTATTTATTTGACAGACAGAGATCACAAGTAGGCAGAGAGGCAGGCAGAGAGAGAGGGGGAAGCAGGCTTCCCGCTGAGCAGAGAGCCCGATGTGGGGCCCGATCCCAGCACCCTGGGATCATGACCTGAGCTTAAGGCAGAGGTTTTAACCCACTGAGCCACCCAGGCACCCTGGCGAGAGAGTCGTAAGCAGACTCTATGCTCAGCCCAACAAGGGGCTCAATCCCACAACCCTGAGGTAAACCAACCCTGAGCTAAAACCAAGAGTGGGATGCTCAACCAACTGAGCCACCCAAGAGCCCCTTAAATAAATCTTTAAAAATAAATAAGTGAGGGATGCCTGGGTGGCTCAGTGGGTTAAGCCTCTGCCTTCGGCTCAGGTCATGATCTCAGGGTCCTGGGATCGAGCCCCGAATAGGGCTCTCTGCTCAGCAGGGAGCCTGCTTCTGCCTCTCTCTCTCTGCCTGCCTCTCTCTCTGCCTGCCTCTCTGCCTACTTGTGATCTCTCTCTCTCTCTGCCAAATAAATAAAATTTAAAAAAAAAAAAAAGTAAAAATAAAAATAAATAAATGAATGTTCAGTAGAATTTGCCTGTGAAACCACCTGGTCGTGGGCTTTTGTTGTTTGGGAGGTTTTTTTGTTTTTTTAAAGATTATTTATTTATTTATTTGACAGACAGAGATCACAAGTAGGCAGAGAGGCAGGCAGAGAGGCAGGCAGAGAGAGAGGAGGAAGCAGGCTCCCCGCGGAGCAGAGAGCTCGACGTGGGGCTCGATCCCAGGACCTTGAGATCATGATCTGAGCTGAAGGCAGAGGATTAACCCACTGAGCCACCCAGGCACTCCTGGGAGTTTTTTGATTATTGATTCAATTTCATTGCTGGTGATTGATGTGTTCAAATCTATTTCTTCCTCCTTTGGTTTTCATAGGTTAAATGTTTCTAAGTATTTATCCATTTCTTCTAAGTTGTCCAATTTGTAGGCATATCATTTTATAATATTCTGTTAAAATTATTTGTATTTCTGTGACATTGGTTATTTCTCCTCTTTCATTAGTAATTTTGTTTATTTGGGTCCCCCCCTTTTTTAATGTATCTTGCTAGAGATGTCTCAATTTTATTATTTTTCCCTTTTTTTAAATTGAAATTCTAGTTAGTTAATATATAGCATAATATTAGTTTCAGGAGTAGAATTTTATTAACTTTTTCAAAGAATAAGCTTCTGGTTTTATTGATCTGTTCTATTGTTTTCTTTGTTGTTGTTGTTTTAGTTTCTATATCAATTTTTTTCTGCTCTAATCTTTATTATTTCCTTCCTTTGCTGGGTTTGGGATTTTGTTTGTTGTTCTTTTTCTAGCTCCTTTAGGTGTAAGGTTGGCTTGTTTATTTGAGATTCTTCTTGCTTCTTAAGGTTGGCCTGTGTTGCTATAAACTTCCCTCTTAGAACCACTTTAGTTGTATCCCAAAGGTTTTAGACTGTTGTGTTTTCATTTTCATTTGTCTTCATATAATTTATTATTTCTTCTTTGGTTTCTTGGTTGACGCATTCATTTTTTAATTAAGATTTTATTTATTTATTTGGCAGAGAGAGACACAGAGAGAGAGGGAATGCAAGTAGGGGGAGTGGGAGAGGGATAAGCAGGCTTCCCACTGAGCAGGGAGCCTGATGTGGGGCTCGATCCCAGGACCCCGGGATCATGACCTGAGGCGAAGGCAGCTGCTTAATGACTGAGCCACCCAGGAGCCCAATCCATTCATGGTTTAGTAGCATGTTATTTAACCTCCATGTATTTGGGCTTTTTCTAGATTTTTTTTCTTGTGGTTGATTTCTAGTTTCATAGCATTGTGGTCAGAAAAGATACATGGTATAACTTCAGTTTTTTTGAATTTGTGGAGACTTGTTTCAGTGCTTAATATGTGATCTATTCTGGAGAACGTTCCATGTGCACTTGAAAAGAATGTATATTCTTCTGTTTTAGGATGGAATTTTCTGAATACATCTGTTCAATCCATCTGTTCCAGTGTGTCATTCAAAGCCATTGTTTTCTTGTTAATTTTCTGTTTGGATGATCTGTTCATTGATGTGAGTGGGGTGGAAAAGTCCCCTACTATTATTATATTACGATTGATTGGTTCCTTTATGTTTGTTATTAACTGTTTATAGGTTTGGGTGTTCCCATGTTGGGTGCACAAATATTTACAATTGTTATATCTTCTTGTTGGATTGTACTCTTAATTATTATATAGTGTCCTTCCTTGTTCTTGTTCCAGTCCTAGCTTTTTTTTTTTTTAAGATTTTATTTATTTATTTGACAGAGAAAAAGAGATCACGAGTAGGCAGAGAGGCAGGCAGAGAGAGGGGGAGGCAGGCTCCCTGCTGAGCAGAGAGCCCGATGCGGGGCTTGATCCCAGGACCCTGAGATCATAACCTGAGCGGAAGGCAGAAGCTTAACCCACGAGCCACCCACACGCCCCTACAGTCTTAGTTTTAAAGTCTATTTTGGGGGCGCCTGGGTGGCTCAGTGGGTTAAGCCTCTGCCTTCTGCTCAGGTCATGATCTCAGGGTCCTTGGATCGAGCCCACATCAGGCTCTCTGCTCAGCAGGGAGCCTGCTTCCCTCTCTCTCTGCCTGCTTCTCTGCCTACTTGTGAGTTCTCTCTCTTTCTCTGTCAAATAAATAAAATCTTTTTTAAAAAAAGTCTATTTTGTCCCATATCAGTATTGGTACCCTGGCTATCTTTTCATGTTCATTTGCATAATAAATGTTCTCCATCTCCTCACATTTTTTTAAAAAGATTTTATTTATTTATTTGACAGAGATCACCAGTAGGCAGAGAGGCAGGCAGAGAGAGAAGAGGGGGGAGCAGGCTCCCCGACGAGCAGGGACCCCAATGAGGGGCTCGATCCCAGGCCCTGGGATCATGACCTGAGCCGGAGGCAGAGGCTTTAACCCACTAAGCCACCCAGGTGCCCCTACATCTCCTCACATTTAATCTGCAGGTGCCTTTCAGTCTGAAATGAGTCTCTTGTAGGCAGCATATAGATAGGCCTTGTGTGTTTGTTTTTTTTAATTCATTCTGTCACCCTATGACTTTTGATTAGAGCTTTTAGTCCACTTACATTCAAAGTAATTATTGATAGTTCTGTATTTATTGCCATTTTGTTACTTGTTTTGTGGTTGTTTCTATTGATTTTCTCTGGTCTTTTCTTCTCTTTTTGTCTTTCATTGTTTGCTGGCTTTCTTTCGTGCTATACTTGGATTCCTTTCTCTTTATTCTTTGCACATCTATTACTGGTGATTACCATTACATTTGTATATAACATCTTCTGCACGGAGCAGTCTATATTAAGTTGATGGTCTCTTAGTTTATGCCCATTCTGTATTCCTCTTCCTCCCACATTTTAGGTATTTGGTGTCATGTTTTACAGCCTTATATTTTATGAATCCCTTGCCTGATTTTTACAAAACCATTTACTTTTACTGCTTTTGTGATTTTTACTTTTCATACTCTCACTATGGTCTCCCTTTCCACTCTAAGAATCCCCTTTAATATTCCCTGTAGGGCTGGTTTAGTGGTCATGAGGTCCTTTAGTTTTTGTTTGAGCAACTCTTTATCTTTCCCTCGATTCTGACAGGTAGCCTTGCTGTATGGAGTTTTCTTGGCTGAAGATTTTTCCCTTTTAGCACTGCTAATGTATCATGCCACTCCCTTCTGGCCTATAAAGTTTCTGATGAAAAATCCACTGATAGCCTTATGGGGTTTCCCTTGTTCATAACTATTTTCTCTTCCCTTGCCGCTTTTATTTTTTAAAAGATTTATTTATTTCAGAGAGAGAGAGAGAGAAAGAAAGTATGAGCCAGGGTGGGGCAGAGGGGGAGAAGGAGAAAGAGAAGCAGACTCTTACTCAGTGCGGAGCCGGATGTGGGCCTCGATTCCATGCTCCTCACATCATGGCCCGAGCTGAATTCAATAGTCGGGTGCTTAACCAACTGATCCACCCAGGTACCCCTTCTCTTGCTGCTTTTAAATAGTTTTCTTTATTTCTACTTTTTGCAATTATATTTGTTTATTTTTAAGGAAACTCTACCCCCCAGATGAGCTTGAACTCATGACCCCAAGATCAAGAGTCACATGCTCTACCAACTGAGCCAGCCAGCACACCACTTTTTTTCCTTTCTTTTCTTTTCTTTTTTTTCTTTTTTTTTTTTTACCATTTTAGTTACTATGTGTCTTGGTGTGGTCCTACTTTGGCTGAATTTTTGGAGCTGTCTCTGTACCTCCTGGGTCTGGATATCTGTTTCTTTCACCAGATTAGGGAAGTTTTCAGTTATTATTTTTTCAAATGAATTTTCTATCCACATCTCTCTGTTTTCTGAGATCCTTATATTGGGGATGTTATTATGCTTGGTGGAGTCACTGAGTTCCCTAAGACTATTCTTAATTGGCATAATTCTCTTTCTTCTCCTTTCCTCGGCTTGGTTGCTTTCCATTACTCTGTGCTTCCAGATCATTACTCCATTCTGCTTCATCTAGCCTGCTATTTATTCCATCAAGTGTATTTTTAATGTTATTTATTGTGTTCTTGATCTCTGATTGGTTCCTTTTTATCTCTGTGTTGAGGGTCTCACTGATGTTCTCCATTCTTTTCTCAAGTCCAGTGAGTATCTTTATGATCATTATTTTTAAAAAATTAAAAAAAATTATTTATCCTTTAAAGATTTATTTATTTAATTTAGAGAGAGAGAGAGAACATGCTTAAGCATGAGCAGAGGGAGAGGAAGAGTGAGTCTTCAAGCAGGTTCCCTGCAGAGCACAGAGCTGGATGTGAGGCTCAATCCCAGGACCCTAAGATCATGACCCGAGTTGAAACCAAGAGCCTGCTGCCTAACTGATTCAGCCACCTATGTGCTCCACGATCATTACTTTAAATTCTCTATCAGGCACATTACTTATATTGGTTTCACTTTGGTCTTATGCTGTGGTTTGCTCTTGTTCTTTCATTTGGGACATATTCTTCTGTCACCTTAATTTGTCTGATTTTCTACATCTGTTTCTGTGTGTTAGGAACATCAGCTACTTCTCTTGCTTTTTCCAGTAATAGCCTCATGATGAAGAGGTCCCGTAATGCCCTGCAGTGCAGTAGCCCTTGCTCCCAAGGGCCTGGCCCTTCAGGAAGTGTCTCCTGCATGTGTTACATGTGCTCTACTGTTGAATCTTGGCCTTTTATTCCTTCAGTCCAGTTGTCTGCAGAGGCTCTATGTTCCTGTTTGGACAGCGAAGTGTGCAGTGGTCTGCCTGCAAAACCAGACCCACCTCCACCACTGCTGGAACCGAGGTCCTCTGTATTCTCACAAGCACCTTCAAACCTTTTTGTAGAACTAGACTAGGCATCAGTAATTGAGAGTCAAAAGTTTAAAAAAGTAGATATGGAAAATACAAAGAACTATGAGCATTTGAGGGAGGGAGGAATCACATCTGCTTTTGGAGTTTGGGATAAGCACCAGGGAAAGGGTGACCTTCTAGATGAGTCTTGGAGGTTGAGTTAAATTTTAGGGCATGGAGATGTTGAAGGAATGGCATTCTTGGTGGAAGGAACAGAGAATCTGAAGACACAGAGGCAGAAAAGAACTAGGTGTTGTGAGGCGCAGGGAGGGGTCCTGTGTGGAATATGTATTCATTCATTCACTTATTCCGAAATATTTATCGAGGACTTAATATGTACCAGATGCTTGCTCCTAGAGTTGGCTCAGTGGCTTGATTATATGATCAAAGACTTTAGTCCTTTATAGATTTTGAATTGTCCATATTCTGTGTATCAACAACATTCCCCTCTGGGGACACAAAGGCTGCAACTGTCCCTAGCAGCAAATCCTCCTGAGACGACACGCAAGAAGGCAGTCTCCTCTCACCTGTCAGTTGATATTAAGGAGGAAGCCTCAGGGGCCACTGCAGACTTCCCTCAGGCCCAAGGCCTTGTTTCCTTTCCCAGCCCCATTTATTGCCTGATCAGTCCCTTGCCTTCTGCCAGGCTCCCTCCAATACTCACCAATAAATGGAGCTGGTCAAGCTGATTATCCAGATGGGAAAAGAAGGAATCAACTGCCTCTCTTCTTCCTCAGCCAATATGAAAATTGGTGTATAATGGATCTTAGTGCCAGAAGTAAAACTTAAAACCTTTTACAGGAGCACCTGGGTGGCTCAGTGGGTTAAGCCTCTGCCTTTGTTTCAGGTCATGGTCTCAGGGTCCTGGGATCAAGCCCCACATCAGGCTTTCTGCTCAGCAGGGAGCCTGCTTCCCCACCCCGCTCTGACTGCCTCTCTGCCTACTTGTGATCTCTCTCTATCAAAAAAATGAATAAAATCTTTAAAAAAAAACCTTTTACAAAGTAATATAGAAATTATCTTTCTAATTTTAGAGTAGGGCAAGATTCCTTAATCCAGATGCGAAGAGTTCTAACTATAAAAGATTTATACATTACATTGATTTTTTTAAAGATTTTATATATTTGTCAGAGAGAGAGAGAGAGTGAGCACACAAGTGGGGGCGGGGGGGGGGCTGAGGGAGAAGCAGGCTCCCACTGAGCAGGGAGTGTGAGGCAGGGCCCCATCCCAGGACCCTGAGATCATGACCTGAGCTGAAGGCAGCTGCTTAACTGACTCAGCCACCCAGGAGAACCCATGAGTCCATTTTCTCATATTCTCATCAGCTATGAGCTTTATGAGTTTTCGAATCCTTTCTAAAAAATCTTATTTCCCTGATGTTTTAATTTGCATTTCTCTGATTATGACTGAGATGGAATATTATGATGTTTTCAGAGTTTAAAAAATTAAGTAGTTTTTAATTGAAAAAGTAATTCATGTACATGGTATAAATATCAAACAGCATGAAAACGTACCCTATGAAACATAAGTCTCCTTCTTATCCATGCTGCTGCAGGCCTCCCGAGGCAGCCACCGGAATCAGGTTCTTCTTTCTTCTTTCTCCTTCCAGAAATATATACATAAGCAAGCACACATGCAAGAAAAAAATGCATCTATGTACGTTTATGTCCTATTTGTATACAGCAAGAGCGTGTTTTTAGAGGAAAATACAGATCCTCAGCTCTGCCTACTGCTCAGACCCCCTCTGGGGTGCCCTCCCCACCAGTCACCATACTCATCTCTGCCACCCTCACTCTGAGCTCTTTCCTGCCTCAGGCTCTTTCTTCTTGTGCCCTGCTGCCTCAACTCCGAGGATGCCTCCAGAGAAGTCTCCCTGACCACGTGTTCTAAAGCAGCCCGGCTGCCCCCATTCTCTCGCGGTCACATCTCTGTGCACAGTTCCCACTGCAGCATTTACACCTACTCTCTGAAATGAGCTCATTTCTGGATCTCCTACTTGTCCCTTGCGCCTCTCCTCCCATTTACAACTCTCTGAAACGAGCTCATTTCTGGATCTCCTACTTGTCCCTTGCGCCTCTCCTCCGGCAGAATGTAAGCTTGGATCTGAGCCGTTCCATGTTTCTCCATTTCTCCAGTGCCGGGGACAGGTCGTGGCGTAAAGCAAGTCCTCGACTAGTGCAAGTCCTAGTGCAAGTCCTCGACTACTATCTGTTGAATGAGTGATGCTTGGGCACACTGTACTGGATTTTGCTGTTTTGACTTCACAGTGAGTGAAATAGTTTGGTATCGTGTGTGAACACGTACATATGTTGTGTGTATATGTATGTTCCATTCATTTTACTGCTTCGTAAATGATTCATAATTCATTGAGCCTGTTCCCCAGGGATGGACAATTAACTTGTTTGTAGTATTTTGGTATTTGAAAACATGCCACATATCTCTTAATCCACACACATAGGAATATGTTCCTGAAAGTAGAATTGCTGGATAAAGCGGTATGTGTGTTTATAGGTTTTTATATTTTGTTGAGGTGTAATCGACATACGCCATTATATTGGTTTCAGGTGTACGGTGTAATGATTCGTGGATATTGGGGAAGGATCACCACAGTAAGTCTAGTTAACATCCTCCACCACCCACAGTTACAACATTTTCTCTCTCGGGATGAGAACTTTTAAGATCTGTGTCTGTGCTTTTAATAGATCAAATGCCCTTTCAGAAAAGTCACACCAACTCACACATGTATTTCCCCCAGAGACGTATGTGTCTGTTTATCCATGTTGTAACCGAATTCGTATTACCAAATGTTCTGATTTTCCTCAACTGGGGGAAAATATGGACACAAGCAAAAATCAGCTTTCACAGAAAATATAAATGGCTCATAAAACATGTTAAAAAAAAACTCTCAACCCTACTCAAGCGGTTTTATCACATGACTTTCATGATGAATGAGGAGGAGCACCTTTTGCCGTGTTTACGAGGCAATTATAAATCTAGAGCCGTACTCCCCCATCTTGTTTTTATGCCATTGGAACGTTGGTGCAGGACTCCTAATTACATGCAATTACAATCCATGCCCCCCTTTTTTTGTGTGGCCGAATTTTAGGTTGTGTTTTGAAAAGCCATACCACGTTGAAGTTTTTAGGCTTTTTTTTTTTTTTTTTTGCATGGGTTTTTTTTTCCCTAGTATTTTTACAGTACTTTAGATTTTTCACTTTTAATTAATTGGGATTCAGTGGTCCTAATACCACTTGCTGATCTGTCCATCTCTTCCTGCCGGTTTGCAATGGTGCCTTTATCGTATACTGGTCTTCCATTTGTCTACCACACCCTCCTTATGGGGATGTCAAGTCACATATGGATGTGTGAAGCCACCTTCCTAGAGATTTTATTTTAGGGAAGCCTAGGAATCTTGAGGCATAACGCTATGATGAGGGAAAAGAAGTAAGCACCTTTGAGAGCAGCAAGAAGGAATACGTTCCCAAACTAGAGCTCTCAGTGGGGGGCACTCCTGGCCCTCTATCTCAAGGGCTTGGGACAGGTGGCAGGGCCCGAAGGTGTTAGAGCTCGGGAGGTGGCTCAAGGGGAAATTTACAACCTTACAAACTGAGATTTCTAAACCACATAGAATGAAAACAAATGGATTTAGCGTTCAATCCAGGACATTTTAAAAGAAATAACAAAATAAATGTAAGGAAAGCAAAAGGAAGGAAATAATGCAGCTGAGAGGAGAAAGGTTAAATTCAATAACAGAAAAATGCCAGAACTGATAAATAGGGCTGGCTTTTGAAGAGAAAAAATTAAAAACTGCTAAACAACAACGAAGAAAACAGGGTAAAGCACACTCATGGCAAAATGCTGATCAGAGATACTGACAAATAATTTGTGTCTATTTCGTCTGTCCTAGGCTGAAAGAAGTAAAGTAGTTGCACCTCTATTGTAGTTTTTAAAGTTTTTCTTGAAACTCCAGTTAGTTAACATACAGTGTAATAGTAATTTCAGGTGTACGATACAGCGATCCAATACATCCATACAATACCAGGAGCTCATCACAGGCGCACATCTTAGTCCACATCACCTGTTTCCCCCATCCCTCCACCCATTTCCCTTCGGGTAGCCAGCACTTTGGATTTTGTAGTTTAGGGTCTGTTTCTTGGTTCATTTCTCTCTTTCTCTCTTTCGTTTTTCCTTTGCTCATGTGTTTTGTTTCCTGAATTCCATGCATGAGCGAAATCATATGGTAATTGTCTTTCTCTGGCTGACTTACTTCACTGAGCATGATACTCTCTAGCTCTGTCTATGTCATTGCAAATGGCAGGATTTCGTTCTTTCTCATGGTTGAATAATATTCCATTGTACATGTACACTACCTCCTCTTTATCCATGCCACAGTCGATGGACATTTGGGCTGTTTCCATAATTTGGCTATTGTAAATATTGCTGCTATAAACATTGCTGTGCATGTATCCCTTTGAATTATTGCTTTTGTGTTCTTTGGGGACACCCAGTAGCATGATTGCTGGATCATAGGGTAGTTCTATTTTTAACTTTTTGAGGAACCTCCATACGATTTTCCAGACTGGCTGAACAGGTTTGCAGTCCCACCAACAGTGCACAAGTGTTCCCCTTTCTCCACATTCTCGCCAGCACCTGTTACTTCCTGTGTTGTTGACGTTAGCTATTCCGACAGGTGTAAGGTGATTTTGTGGTTTTGATTTGCATTTCCCTGAGGATGAGAGATGTTGAGCTCTTTTCATGTGCCTGTTAGCCATCTTGTATGTCTTATTTGGAAAAATATCTATTCATGTCTTCTGCCCATTTTTTAATTAGGGTATTTGTTTTTTGGGTGTTGATTTGTATAAATTCTTTATGTATTTTGGATACTAACCCTTTATTGGATATGTCATTTGCAAAGATCTTCTCTCATTCAGTAAGCTGTCTTTTAGTTTTGTTGATTGTCTCCTTCACAGTGCAGAAACATTTTATTTTTGCTGAAGTTCCTATAGTTTTTAATTATTTTTTAGGTGTTATTTTTAAGTCATCTCTATACCCGGTGCGGGGCTTGAACTTACAACCCTGAGATTAAGAGTCCCATGCTCTACTGACTGAGCCAGCCAGGCACCCCACTTTGTCTTTGCTCTTGTTTCCTTTGCCTCAGGAGATATATTTAGAAAGAATTTGCTATGGCTGATGCCAAAGAAGCTATTGCATATGCTCTCTTCTAGGATGTTTATGGTTTCGGGTCTCATGTCTAGGTCTTTAATCCATTTTAAGTTTATTTTTGTGTGTGGTGTAAGAAAATGGTCCAGTTTCATTCTTTGTCTGGAGCTGTCCAATTTTCCTAGCACCATTTGTTGAAGAGATTGTCTGTCTCCCATTGATCTCTGTACCTATTTTTGTGTCTGTGCCATACTGTTTTGATCAGTACAGCTTTGTAGTATGACTTGAAGTCCAGAATTGTGATGCCTCCAGCTTTGCTTTTCTTTTTCGAGGTAACTTTGGCTATTCAGGTTCTTTTGTGGTTCCATATGCATTTTAGGATTGTTTGTTCATGGTCTGCGAAAAAGGCTGTTCATATTATGATAAGGATTTCTTTGAATATGTAGATTGCTTTGGGTAGTATAGACATTTTAACAATATTTGTTCTTCCAGTCCGTGGGTATAGAACGTCCTTCTAGTTCTCTGTGTCATTGTCAGTTTCTTTCATCAGTGTTTTATAGTTTTAAGCATACAGGTCTTTCACCTCTTGGGTTAGGTTTATTCCTAGGAATCTTACTATTTTAGTGCAATTGTAAAAGGGATCCATTCCTTAATTTCTGTTCCTGCTGCTTCATTATTGGTATGGAAATGTGATAGATTTATGTACATTGATTTTGGATCCTGCAACTTTACTGAATCTATTGAGCAGTTCTAGCAGGTTTTTGGTAGAGTCTTTCAGGTTTTCTATATGTAGTATCATGTCATTTGGAAATAGTGAAATTTGACTTCTTCCTTGCTGATTTGGATGCCCGCTATTTCTTTTTTAAAATTTATTTTTGTTTTATTTCTTTTTTATTTATTTATTTGTCAGAGAGAGAGAGAGCACAAGCAGGAGAAGTGGTAGGCCGAGGGAGAAACAGGCTCCCCACTGAGCAAGGACCCCCCCCCCCACCAACCGCCCCCAATCTGGGAATCAATCCCAGGACCCTGGGATCATGACCTGAGTGGAAGGCAGAGGCTTTAACCCACTGAGCCACCCAGATGCCCCTATCCCCTCACTTTCAATCTGCAGGTGTCTTCAGTCTGAAATGAGTCTCCTGCAGGCAACATATAGATGGGCCTTGTTTTAGTCCATTCATATTCAAAGTAATTATTTGTAGATACGTCTTCATTGCCATTTGTTACTTCTTTCATGGTTGTTTCTGGAGATTTTCTCTGATCCTTTTTTGTCTTTTCTATTGCATGGTTTGCTGATTTTCTTTAGTGATATATTTGGATTTCTTTGTCTTTATTCTTTGCATGTTTATTAGTGGTTTTACCACTAGGTTTGTATATAACCTCTTCTGCATATAGCAATCTTTTTTTTTTTTTAAGATTTTATTTATTTGAGAGAGAGAGCATGAGAGGGGAGGGGTCAGAGGGAGAAGAAGACTCCCTGCTGAGCAGGGAGCCTGATGTGGGACTCGATCCAGGGACTCTAGGGTCATGACCTGAGCCGAAGGCTTAACCAACTGAGCCACCCAGGCACCCCTGCATATAGCAATCTATATTAAGTTGACGACCAGTTAAGTTTGAACTCATTCTTCTCTCCTCTCCACATTGAGGTATGTATGGTTATATTTTCTATCCTTTTTATATATGAGTTCTTTGAATGATTTTCTTACAGAAATATTTATTTTTATTGATTTTGTGTTTCCTACATTTATACTGTCATTTTTGGTCTCTACTTTCCACTCAAAGAGTCTCTTTTAATATTTCTTGCAGGCCTGGTTTTGTGGTCATGAACTCCTTTAGTTTTTGTTCATCTGGGAAACTCTTTATCTCTCCTTCTGTTCTGAATGATAGCTTCGCTGGATTGTGTATTCTTGCCTGCAGATTTTTCCCTTGCAGCACTTTGAATATATCATGCCACTCCCTCCCATCCTGCAAAGTTTCTGTTGAAACTATCTCCAGCTACCCTTATGGGTTTTCCCTTGTAAGTTAATAACTTCTTTTGTCTTGCTACTTATAGGATTTTTTTTCTTTGTCACCATATTTTGCCAGTTTATTTACAATATGTCTTGGTGTTGGCCTGCTTTTGTGGATTTTTGACGGGAGCTCTATGTGCCTCCTGGATCTGGATGTCTGTTTTCTTCTCCAGATTAGGGAAGTTTTTGGCTATTATTTCTTCAAATAAATTTTCTGCCCCTTTTCTCTTCTACTTCTGGGATTCCTATAATACGAAGGCTATTAAATTTGATGGAGTCATTGAGTTCCCTAAGTCTATTCTCATTTTGCATAATTCTCCTTTCTCTCTTTTTTTCAGCTTCATTGCTTTGCTTACTTTGTCTTCTAGATCATTAATTCATTTCCCCAGTTCTTCCAGCCTGCTGTTCATTGCATCAGGCATGTTTCTAATCTTGTTTATTGCACTCTTCGTCTCTGATTGATTCTTTTTAAAATTCTTTTATTTCGGTGGTGAGGGTCTCACTGATGTCTTCCATTCTTTTCTCAAGTCCAGTGAGTATCTTTATGATCACGCCTGACGTGAACCTATGTTTCACTTAGATCTCTGTGTTCTTATCTTGTTCTTTCGTTAGGGAGCAATTCCTCTGTCTTCTCATTCTCTTGTATTTCTAATACACTCATATATAGACATGTACATTTTTATTTTTCTTTAGAGTGGGGAGGGGCAGAGGGAGAGGGAAAGAGAGAATCTCATGCAGGCTCCATGCCCAGTGCAGAACCTAACACAGGACTGGATCTCACAACTCTGAGATTATGAACTGAGCTTAAATCAAGAGTTGGACGCTTAACCGACTGAGCCACCTGGGTGCCCTACAGACATGTCTATTTTAAAATGACGTTTCCCCACTAAAAATGCCCAAGCTTGCGATGTATTTAAACCTAAGGAGGGAGTTGCAGAAGACAGAAAATGAAAGGAGATATTTCATAGGATATAGTCTAAATGATTGGATCAGAAATAGTTCTTTTTGGTGTCCAGGCAGTATGCTAACATACAAGGGAATGAGAAACATCCTCTCACTCCTGCATGAAGCAAGGTGTGGCTGCAAAGAACACAGGGCTACACCAGCCTCTCAAGAACTGCACTACCCCAACGGAGTCCAGAAGGGGCAGACATAACTGGAAAAGGCAGCAGTGGTTGGTATGTCAGGGTAGGGGAGGGAAGAAGGGTACCAAATGGTGGCTTG
This sequence comes from Taxidea taxus jeffersonii, assembly GCA_003697995.1. Taxonomy (NCBI): domain Eukaryota; kingdom Metazoa; phylum Chordata; class Mammalia; order Carnivora; family Mustelidae; genus Taxidea; species Taxidea taxus. The sequence goes on from RCUC01127408.1 coordinate 64,115, forward strand.
ACATCAGAGGCAATGATAAAGTGCCTTCCAGATTCTTTACACACAGCAGGGGCCAAAACAAGAGACATAGAATCAGGCACACTGATCAGGAAAGGATGTCTGGGACGCACGCTATGTGATCGTTGAGGATGGGACTCCTAGAAATAATTAAGAGACAGTCATAGGGACAATGTGGGATGTGAGGATAGAAATCAATAAAATATGAGTCTGTGATGTTATTATGGCCCCTTTCAACCCCCAAACTCATATCCTTAGGACGTATGGATTATCCTAATATTCAGAAAATTAACACATTTAACTGTAAAAACATAAATAAATAAAATAAAATGGCATTTCCTCTCCATTCACTATTTCTACTCCCATTCCAACTCTGTTCTCCTGTCACTCTCATCCTCTATCACCCACTTTTATGCATTTAACTATGTGTCCTTGGGTGTGTATCACTGAGTGACACATAGTGTTATGGTCTGAATTGTATCTCCACCAAAGTTCCTGTATAGAAGTTCTAACACCCAGAACCTCAGAATGAAGTCTTTAATGAGATAATTAAGTTAAAATGAGGTTCCCTAATCCAATATGACTGGTGTGCTTACAAGAAGAGGATATTTGGGGATGCCTGGGTGGCTCAGTTGGTTAAGCAGCTGCCTTCGGCCCAGGTCATGATTCCAGCGTCCTGGGATCGAGTCCCACATCGGGCTCCTTGCTCGGCAGGGAGCCTGCTTCTCCCTCTGCCTCTGCCTGCCTCTCTGTCTGCCTGTGCTCTCTCTCTCTCTAACTAATAAATAAATAAAGTCTTAAAAAAAAAAGAAGAGGATATTTGTATGGACATTGGGGAGGGTATGTGCTATGGTGAGTGCTGTGAAGTGTGTAAGCCTGACGATTCACAGACCTGTACCCCTGGGGCAAATAATACATTATATGTTAATAAAAATAATTAAAAAAGAAGAGGAAATTTGGACACAGACATGTATATGCACAGAGAAAAGACGACATGAGATGCAGGGGGAAGATGGCCATCTACAAGCTAAGGAGAGAGGCCTTGGTAGGGACCAACCCTGCGGACACCTTGATCTCAGATGTCTAGCCTCTAGAATTCTGAGGGGATACATGGCTGCTGTCTAAGCTACCAGTGTATTGGACTTTGTTACGGCAGCCTAGTAAACTAAGACACCCAGTGCTGGTGTATGCATGTGTTTGTTTTCTAATTTACATATATCATCTTAGAAATCTGTTTCTTTTTCTTCCCCTTAGTGCAATTTCTAAAAATGTTTTCTTTTTGCTTATCACATTTTCCACAGTGCATGTGTACATTGATTTTTTTATTATGGTAAAATATATTTAACATAAAATTTACCATCTTCACCATTTTTAAATGTACACTTCTGGGTTGTTAAGTGCAGTCACATGCCTGTGATGTTTCCCTCTCCAGAAATTTTTTATTCTCCCAAATTGAAGCTCTACACCCATCAAACAACAATTCCCCCATTCTTCCTCCCCCCCAGCCCCTGGCAATGACCATTCTATTTTCTGTTTCTGTATGACTTTGAGACCTCTAGGTATCTCCTATAGGTGGAATCATACAATGTTGTCCTTTTGTGTCTGGTTTATTTCACTTAGCATAAGGTCTTCAAGGTTCATCCATGTTGTGGTATCTGTCAGCATTTCCTTCCTTTTTTTTTTTAGAGAGAGAGAGAGAGAGCTACAGAGAGAGGGCAGGAAGGGGAGAGAGACTCTCAAGGAGGCTTGAAGCCCAGCGCAGAGCCTGACACGGACCTCAGTCTCACAACCCTGAGATCATGGCCTGAGCCGAAATCAAGAATTGGATGCTTACCCAACTGAGCCACCCAGGTGCCCCACATTTCTTTCTTTTTTAAAGGCTGAATAATATTCTGTTGTATGTATATGCCACATTTTTTTTAGTCCATTCATCCACGGATGGACATTTCGTTTGTTTTCACGTTTTAGCTGTTGTGAATAATGCTGCTGTGAACGTGGGTAGGGAAGTAAATGTTTGAGTCCCTGCTCTCCGTTCTCTTGGGTGCACAACCAGTGGTAGAATTGCCAGAGCATATGGTAATTCTATGTCTAATTTTTTGAGGGCCCTCCATACTGCTTTCCACAGTGGCTGCACCATTTTACATTCCCACCAACAGTGCACAAATGTTCTCGTCTCTCTACATTCTCGCCAACATTTGTTATTTTTGTTTTTGTGTTTGTATAATAGTAATTTTAACGGGTGCAAATTTGGATCTCATTGTGATCTCTTTTGATTCTTATTTCGTCCTGTAATGTTTTATTTTTGAATTCCAATCCTGCTTTATTTGACATGTCGATATTATCGTCATTCTGTTACCTTGTGGACTGTAATTTTCAGCACTATAAAACCCTATTTTAAAAAACCTGAGTTTATGCAGTTTGTGTTAAGTTCAGCCTTCTCTGCTCTTCACGAGTATGACTCTGCCATTTTGGTTTGCATGTTTCTCCTCTTTGCCAAGTCCTTTTACATTTATCTTTTGGGGTCACTTTGTTTTAGAAAATTCTTGTATATGATTGTATTCGATTGGGTTCTTCAAAAAGCATAGCCTGAGACCAAATCTCCCTTGCCACTCCTTTATAAGGGAATGCAATCCCAGGAAAGCCAGAGGAAGGGAACTTCGCTGAGGGGCAGGGAAGCAAGACGGGCTAGTCTAAGTGTGCCCTAAGCAGCGGGTCACCACTTGGAAATAAGACGGAGTGCACGTTTGATCTCATGGGATCATCTTCCAAGAGGCCATATGCCTTTTCAGCTGTTTTTCATCACAGTCTGTACAGGGAGAGAAAGGAGGCAGAATTTACCAGGCAGCTTTCATCCCCCCACATTCTCAAATATTCTCTCCGCAGGTGTTAACTCCCCTGCACTTCAGGGTCGTTCAAGGTTGGTGCCCAGAGGGCCCAGGTGTCTCCCGCTTTTGGCATCAAAGTGGATGCCTCAGGGCGAGAGCAGGAGACACAGGGGAGGGCTCAAGGCACCACTGGGCCGTCCCGCAGGACCCGAGCTGATGCACGGAAGTTCCATCATCTCAGCGACAGCTGGAACGGAGCAAGCAGGTCTGTCACCCTGACGATCCGCTACAGAGCCTGACTGAGCAGTTTGCCCTGAAGCCGCAGGAGACAAGAGTCTCCTTAAAAGCTACTGTACAGCTCCCCGGGGTGCTTACAGATCCTGACGTTGGCTATGGGCTACCCCAAGCCTCTCATCTTCTTTCCGGCAGGGTTTCCACTGTTGCTCACAAAAAGCTGGCCCACTCCATCTTTCTCATAATTATCTTTGCCCCCAGACCCATCCCATGCCACAGACATTCCATCTCCCATTGTCACCTCACACCCACACCTTGCCCCGTTTAACCACAGATGAAAACCCCAGGCTTTTTTTTTTTTTTTTTAAGATTTTATTTATTTGACAGGCAGAGACCACAAGTATATAGGGAGGCAGGCAGAGAAAGAGAGAGGGGGAAGCAGGCTCCCCGCTGAGCAGAGGGTCCGACGCGGGGCTCGATCCCAGGACCCTGGAATCATCATGACCTGAGCCAAAGGCAGAGGCTTTAACCCGCTGAGCCACCCAGGCGCCCCAACCCCATGGAATTCTGACACCTCTTTGTGCCGACAGCGACCGCCACCCACTTTCCATAGCAAGCGTCCTTGTTGCCAACAGACCGATAGGCAACTCAATGTCACAATCCTACACCCAGAATCTTCTCTTAAGGGCCACCCTTGGGACCAATGGTCTTTGGAAGCAAGTGGAGGTGCCGCCTTGAGGTGAGGCGTGGAGGATTGTTGCTGTGTGAAGTATGTTGGTACCCAAGCAGTGTTGATCATCACCGAGAGGCCAGGCCCGGACAGGCCAAAGGCCCTGGAGGCGTGTGAGGACCAGAGGCTCTGATGTGGCGTGAAGAGATATCTGATACAAAGGCACACCACAGATTTTCTTTCCCAACAAGGCTTGTCCTATTTGCATTTATTGATGTAATGTGATGGATAGGTTTAGTTCTCCTTCTGGTATCGTATTTTATATTATGCTTCCTCTCTTCGCTGCTTCTTTTGTTTTGCATCTTTTGCTCTGTGGTGTGTGTGTGTTTTCTTCAGGTGATTTCACTGCATCATTCTCCTTCTTCCGGAACCAGCAGACTTCGTCAAGAAAAGATGTGTCAGATATGCTAAGATGTGTTGTGATGCATAAAGCCTGAGACCACACACGCGGGCGCTTCTCGCTGGTTTTACTGTTGTCTATTTCTGCTGTACAGAAATCCTGGTGAATTCAATTTTGCCCCATGCACACCAAATAGGACAAAAGGGTGGTGGGTTTATAAGGACATGGGCTGCATGACATTCCTGAGAAAACTTCCATCTTGACTAGGGTTAATAAGAACCACTCTTCTGCTTATGGTTTTCCCTGTCTGGTGAGTGGGAGGAGCTTCTATACACCAGCTTCTCGTCCTCTCCCCACGCGGTCTCAGTGCGAGGCGCTGCGGCACACATTTCTGCTGCGATGGGACCCCTTGTTCTGCCCCTTCGAGCCCTCCCTTGGGTGAGTTGGCCCAGAGGCTGGTAGGGCCCTCCTGTACCAGGACAGATTGCAAAAACTGAATGATAGCGGGAAAGACTACAGACCCTGTAAACCTATCCCACAAAACCCAAACTAAACATATCTCATGTCAACCGTTCTCTCATTCCAGTCCTTTCCACTATCATCTGACGTGAGGCGAAGGAAAATTCAGGCCAAAAAAAAAAAAAAAAAAAAGATATTGGTCTTGGGGCGGCTCAGTTTGTGAAGCATCTGCCTTCAGCAAAGGCCGTGATCCTGGGGTCCTGGGATCGAGTCCCGCATCAGGCTCCCTGCTCAGCGAGGAGCCTGCTTCTCCTTCTGCCCACCCCCATCTCCTGCTCGTGCGTGCACACACACTCTCTCTCTCTCTCTCAAATAGATAAATAAAATCTTAAAGAAAAAAGATATTGGTCTTAACTGACTGTGCCCAAAACTTCCCTGTGAAAAATCTGTAAAACATATGCCCCTATGAACACATTATTTGGGGTCCTCAACCATGTCCTCAAAAGGGGCCATTGAACTGAGGGGCCCAAAGCTTAAGCTGTCTCCATGCTGTACCTCATGGTTTATAATTTAATGTAGAAACATCAATCACCTACAAATAGGTGTGAGGAAGTCCAACATAGTTCTGGTCTTTTCCTCATGATGATTAGTGTTCTTTAGGAAATAGCAAAACCTTTAAAAAAATGTCTTCTTGTTTTTTTAGCTTCCTGTCTTGCTGGTGCCTGGTCTACCAGTTGTACTGATGGGGTGAAGTCGAGCCCAGAAAGCAAGAGATTACTCTTCCCAAGAAAGGATTTACAGCAGCTCTGTTCCATAGAACGTTCTGCAATGAAGGAAGTGTCCTGTGTCTATTCTGTCCAAGGTGGTAGCCACTAGCCACATGTTGCTAGCTATGACGCCCTTGAAATGTGCCTGGTGAGACTGAATAATTGCATTCCACTTAGGTTTAACTAATTAAAACTGAAATGAAAATAGCTCCATGTAGCTGGTCGCTGCCACATAAGGCAGTGGAGATTTGAAGCCACCGGAGTTGGAAGTTGATAGAAAGGGGAGGAGATGAGGGGCACGCCAGCCATGTGGCTGTAACCAGCCTGGGGTTTTTTGTTTGGTTGGTTTTTTTTAAAGATTTTATTTGTTTATTTGACAGACAGAGATCAGAAGTAGGCAGAGAGTCAGGTAGAGAGAGAGGAGGAAGCAGGCTCCCCGCTGAGCAGAGAGCCTGATGCGGGGCTCGATCCCAGGACCCTGAGATCATGACCTGAGCTGAAGGCAGAGGCTTTAGCGCACTGAGCCACCCAGGCGCCCCTTTTGTTTGTTTTCCAAACCATTTTACTGAGGCATAATTGACATACAAATTGCTGTACATATCTAATGCACACAACTTGATGAGTTTGGCAATAAGTACGCACCCAAAAAACTATTCACCACAATCTATGCCATAAACATACCTATTACCTCCCAAAGTTTATTTATTACTTTTATTATTTTATGTGTCTTATAAGAATACTTAACATAAGATTTACCCTCTTAGGGACACCTGGGTGGCTGAGTCGGTTAAGCAGCTGCCTTCGGCCCAGGTCTTGATCCCAGGGTCCTGGGTTGGAGCCCTGTATCAGGCTCCTTGCTTAGTGAGGAGGCTGCTTCTCCCTCTCCTTCTGCCTCCTCCTTACTTGTGTGCTCTCTCTCAAATAAATAAATAAAATCTTTAAAAATTAAAAAAAAATTTACCCTCATAGTAAATTTTAAAATATATAAATCGATCTTAACTATAGGAACTACACTATGCAGTAGAATCTCTAGGTCTTTATTCATCTTGTATACACGAAACTTTGCACCCCTTTGACTTCTCCCTCCCCCATTTCCCGCTCCCTCCAGCCCTTGACAACCCCCCCTTCTATTCTCTGCTTCTGTGAGTTTGACTATTTTAGATTCCCCATGTAAATGAGATCATGCATTGTTGTCCTCCCGTTGTCTGATTTCTTTCACTTCCAGGTTCATCCTTGTTGTTGCAAATGGCAGGACTTCCTTCTTTTTAATTTAAAAAAATTTTTAAATTTAATTTAATTTTTAATTTTTTTTTATTTTTAAAGATTTTGTTTATTTATTTGACAGAGACACAGTAAGAGAGGGAACACAGGCGGGGTAGTGGGAGAGGGAGAAGCAGGCTTCCTGAGCAGGAAGCCTGATGTGGGGCTTGATCCCAGGACCCGGGGATCATGACCTGAGCTGAAGGCAGAAGCTTTAATCCACTGAGCCACCCAGGCGCCCCTTCCTTCTTTTTAAAAAAGCTGAGTAATATTCCATTATATGTACATGCCACATTTCCCCCCATCTATCCATTGGTGAACATTTAGATGGTGAACAAAAGGGCGTAGGACCCACCAAAGTCTTAATGTGTGTTGGGGGGAAAGGATGCTTCCTCCACCATTGAGCTCATCTTGGACTCCCAAGTATCTCCCAGGCCACCTCCCCTATTGGATGATCCCCCGGAGGCCACAGATGAATTCCATGAACGGGTCTAAGAGAACCCAGGCTCTCCAGCAATCGCAGGGTCAAAACAGACACCTGCACCCAGGCTTGGAAAATGCCCCTCTCCGCTCTTACATACTTATAGGCAGAAGGCAGTAAGGCGCTGGGGAGGGGTTCAAGAGCTGTGCAGGAAGGCAGAGCGGGGAAATGCTATGTGCTAGAGTGAGTTTACCAACCCGTACCACCCCTGGGACACCGACCCCGTGGAGAAAGAAGAATGGGCTCAGAGAGATCGAGACAACTTGCTCATGCTCACGCAGCTGGGATTCAAACCTTAGTATGTCCTTGATCTCACACCCAAGCACAGATCCCTAGAACCCTTCCCCAGCCACTGTGGGCCCTTGGGCAGAGCATGAAGAGCCACTTCTGTGCTGACCATCCCGCCATCCCTGAAGACTGTGCCCTTTACTCCATTCCTGCTCCGTCCAGAGCTGATCCTGTAGGATCTCTGGGCCTCAATTTCCCCTTTGTTGGGACGTGCGTTGGGACGGGGTCTCCCTATAGTAACAAGAAAGGCAAGGAAAGAGGAGGACTTACCCCCCGCCCACAAAGAGGCCCCAACTGCGGGTCTTCCCGGAAGCCCACCTCCTCGCGCGCGCCGTCCCGTGGCAGGAATGGGGCTCGGCCCCTTTAAGTCCCGCCGGGGCAGGCCGAGCCCAGACCGCGCCCTTCCCGGATCCGCGCCTGGGAATCGCTGCCCGGCGCGCGCCCCCCGCGCTCCCCCGCGCCCAGCCGGAGACCCCGCGCGCCGCCCGGGAGCGCCAGGCCTGCGGGCGCAGCGGCCGTGCGCGTCATGAGCCGCATCTACCACGACTGCGCCCTCCGGAACAAGGCGGTGCGGAGCGCGCGGCTGCCGGGGGCCTGGGACCCCGCCGCCCACCAGGGGTAGGCTGCTCTGCCCCCGCCTCCCCGAACCCCGGGGCCGGTCCTCCGTCCCCGGCTTGGAACCCGGGCTCCGGGATTGGGGAGGGGACTGCGGTCTGGGTGCGGGGGGGTCGGAAAGGCAGACATGGTCATAGCTACCCCACGACTCGCACCCTAGCGCTCCCGTCCGCCCTGCAGCCGGAGCGCACCCCCTAAAACACAGATCGGCTTAAAACTCCCCGCTGCCCCTCGTACCCTTCCCGACGCTCAAAAGCACCGACCTTTGTCTCAGCCCCTCCCTGGCTGCGGCTGTGAACTCTAGCCACTTGCCTCCGGGCTCGGCCTGCAGGCCTTGGTACGGGCCGCCCCACTTCCCGCCCCTGAAGGGAGGACGTCCTGCAGGGACCCTAGGAGCGCGGGGTAGTTGGCTTGGCGAGGGCCGTGCCTGCCTGGTGGCGCGTGTGGGCTCCGGATGGGGAGGGGGTGGCTGTTGTCACCCGCACTGGAGGTTATGAGAACAAATGGACCCTTACATTTGCAGTTAGAAACACAAGAATTTGGAGGTGAGGCGATGGGTAGGGTAAGTAAAGTAGAGCGAGTTTCCATTTTCATCCCCATCCTTTCGTGTCCCCATCTCTTTCCCATTTCTGTGGCTCTAAAAAGGGAAGCCTCCGGTTCTTGTTTTATGAAAACTAGAAAACTAGTTCCTCTTGGGCTAGTCATAGAACTTCTGAGCTTGGGTTTTCCCACCTCTAAGTGGATATGAGCGAGGAGAAGAATAGAAAGTGCTTTAAGACAGGTGAAAACAAAACAAAACAAAACAAAACCAGGGGCGCCCGGGTGGCTCAGTGGGTTAAAGCCTCTGCCTTCAGCTCAGGTCATGATGCCAGGGTCCTGCGATCAAGCCCCACATGGGGCTCTCTGCTCAGCAGGGAGCCTGTCTCCCCTCCCTCTCTGCCTGCCTCTCTGCCTACTTGTGATCTCTGTCTGCTGTGAAATAAATAAATAAAATCTTTTAAAAAAAAACCAAAAAACAAAACAAACAGGTGAAAAAGAAAGCTACTTTATAGCAGCTTAGACTCCTCCCTCAAATTTGGCTTAATAAAAAAGTAAAATCCTTTATATTTAATAAGCACTTAATAGTCTACAAACATGATCTTATACTTACATGATCTGTGTGGTCATCACAAGCAGAGTGAGGTGGCTGTTACTCTCCGGTTTTCTTTCTTTTTTTTTTTTTTTAAGATTATTTCCTTCTTTATTTATTTAACAGACGGAGAACACAAGTAGGCAGAGAGGCAGGCAGAGAGAGCTGAGCAGAGAGCCCGATGCGGGGCTCCACTTGGGGCTCGAGCCCAGGACCCTGGGATCATGACCTGAGCCAAAGGCAGAGGCTTTAACCCACTGAGCCACCCAGGCGCCCCTACTCTCCTGTTTTCTAGCTAAGAAGACTGAGGCTGTGCTTACAGTAAACCCTTGCGGGAGGGGCCACAGCTTGGTCTTGCAGCCTGAGGCTGTCCCCCCTACCCTCTGCGCTACGCCCCAGCCTTTGAGACCCTCCAAGGAATGGAGGGCTTGTTCAGTACCAGGCCTGCTTAGGGGCCCGTGACTAGGAAAACTTGTGGGCCCTGCTGTGGTCCCAGTGCAGACTCTGACCTGGGCCATTGAACTTGTGGGTCTTCCCTGACGACTGACAGAAGCAGCGGATCCCTTCTTTTGCTCTCATCCCCAGGGGAAACGGCGTCCTGCTGGAGGGAGAACTGGTCGATGTGTCTCGCCACAGCATCTTGGACGCCCGTAACAGGAAGGTGAGGATGCTTGCCGGGGGACACCTGCAGGGCACTGGCTTCCCAGGCCTCAGCCACCAAGCCATCTCCCTGTGCTTGGCTCTGCCAGTGCACAGACTTGGGGTGCAGCTCATTCCTGGAGGGGCTTGTGGGGCAGGTAGGGGGTGAGTGGGGAGATAGCAGCCCAAAGGGGCCACTGGGTGGAAAGGGGCCAGCGGGGACTGTGGGGGGCAGAGGACAGAGGGCAGGACCTGGGTTCTCGCTGATAAGACAGAGCGGCCCTAACCCCATTGGCGCGTTTGGGGCTGGGATTGGGAGGGTGAGAGCAGAAGGGGTGAGGTGACTGGTTCAGGGCCGAGGCTGTGGATGCTGTGTGGCCGGAAGGCACTGTGAAGAGGGCTTGTCACCTTCCGTTTAGAGCGCTGGGAGCCTTACTGGCTGGGCAGGATGAGTGGCTCTTTATTCTGGGAGGGTCCAGACTCCTGGCTTCTGTTCTGGTGGTTCCCACTGCCCAGGTCCTAATGGACAAGGAGAGCAGGTTATCCTGTGCAGGTGTGAGGGGTCGGCAGTGACCTTCCCCTTTCTGAGTACCAGGTCTGTTCCTGGGAGGTTGCATGTCCTTGGAACTTTTTGGAATTGCATTATTTTAAATGTACTGGTGGACTTTGCTGTTAGAAGGAGCCTTGAAGTTCTCCCTTTGCAAAGTGGTGAATCTCTTGGCGTGGGCCTGCTTTTATTTGAGCACCACTGTGTGTGGCTGGGCACTTTGGAAGGCTGGGTTTCCAGGACCTCCTTGTGCATACAGGTGGGGACACTGGGGTGGGAGGTGGGTTGCTGTGTGAGGGGCCTTTGTCCGGCCTACAGTCTGCGTTGTCGACCCTGCCGGGGACTTCAGCTCCCATGTCCTTGCACCTTCCTCCCTTACCTTCTGACGTCCCTAAGGTCATGCCCTCTGTCACCAGGACATCTCAGGTGTGCTCACACACACCTGTGCCGCTTGCTGGTGTCGCTTTCCGGAGCACTAGTTCTGAATTTCCGCCCGCTTTCTTATAGCCTCGCTCTCCTGTGCTGACCACTTTCATTCCTTGATCCCTAAAGCCGAGCTCATCTCCGTGCCCCCAAGGCAGGCCAGAGGCCTGGTGCTACTCAGCACCTGCTGCTGTCCTGTGGCCCTGGGGAGAGCCTCCGCTCCCCCACCCCCTCCTTAGTGTGCAAGTCAGGAGGGTAGACAACTAATCCAGAGCCCACAGCCAGCCAGCCTTGCAAAGCCAGTGCTAGTTAACTCCAGCCCATTGTGGGGCTCTCTTAGCCCTGCCCAAGCTTGTCCACCTCAGTTCCCCTGCCCTACCATAAGGCAATACACCTCCCAGCTGTTGGCCACAGGCCTGCAAACCTCCACTGTCTCTTCCTCCCCTTACCCCCAGGCCAGCCATGCCTGGTCCTGTTGACCTCCTCCTTTGACCCTCCCTTCCTCTTTCCACGGGCCTCAGATGAGCCTCAGGGACTTAGCCTGTCCTCCTCAAACCTTGCACCCGCCCCTCCTGCCTTCTGGCTGCCCCCAACGCTCATCCTTGCCCTGCTGCCAGCTTGTTTCCCAAAAGACCTCTCTTAGGATCTCACTGCCGCTCAAAAAACCTTTGAGGATCCCTTCTTGTCTGCCAGATCAAGTCCAAACTCTGAATACCAACGCAAGGCCCATCTTGAACTGATGCTACTTGCGTTCTCAGCCTGGGCACCTGCGAGGCCCCTGCGTGCCACTCAGACACGCACATGGGACCTTGACTTTGATTTCATACCTGTCCTGGGCTTTGAATAGTCTCCCTTCACCCTTCTTCCCCCGCAGTTCTAAGGTCTCCACCCTTCGAGACCTTGCCTTTTCTGTTTCTCCCGGGAGGTGGATTCCTCTTCTCCAGTCTCTGGGGGGGCGGTGTGTGTGTGTGTGTCATCTGCCTGTTTGGCTTAGAGTAGCTGGAAAACAGCATTGACAGCACCCTCTGTGTTTTCCGCTGTGCTGCCTCTTCTGTCATCTCCTTGAACCTTTGCAACATTCCTGAAAGTAGACAGTGCGTTGTCCCCATGCCACAAGGGAAACTGAGGCTGGGAGGGATTTGCCCCAGGTCCCACATGTGTTGGAAGAGGCACAATGGCTGCCCTCAATCAAAACTCCGTTACAGTGCCCTTTCCATGACACTTGGCTTTTTCACTCCTGCGTTGCAGTATTTGGGGTCCTTGGTGCTTGGGTTATGGTTTTTTGTCTGTGTTTTCTGTCTCTGGCTGGGTGGAGACCTTGGGGTCAGGCCCGGGGCCTGCCATCTCACGGCTGTCTATGTGGTTCATTTTGTGTGGCAGGTGCTGTGCTAAGCACACGATTAGATGAATGACTGTGGCAGGGGCAGGTGGCGTCTGACCAAGTTTGAGTATCTTTCAGTGCGGAGGTGGGATTTTCAGGATGGAGGGAGAGGTTGGGGGGCGGTTTGCTGTGGAGCCCTGGGGGGGGGTGTTGGAGGGCGGGGGAGGGAAGCAGCCCCCCCACTCTCTCTCTGGCCCCAGGAGCGCTGCTACGTGCTGTACATCAGGCCCAGTCGCATCCATCGCCGCAAGTTTGACTCCAAGGGAAATGAAGTTGAGCCCAACTTCAGCGCCACCAGGAAGGTCAACACGGGCTTCCTCATGTCGTCCTACAGTAGGTATCCTCCATCATTCCTCCCTCAGGGCCTCCTGAGCCTGTGGCCTTTCTGTGTCTGTAGGGGGTCCCTTGGCCCCTAGTGAGTGTCTTCTCAGTGTGGCTGGCCTTGAAGCTCATGTCTGGCCTGAGAGCCCCCTGGCTGGACTCCTTCCAGCCCCCCCATTCACTCTGAGGATCCCTAGGGCCCCACCTCAATCCTCAGGACCTGGCTGGCCTCCAGCCTCCTGCCGACTCCTGGAGTCTGGCAGAGTCGTCCATGTACCATGTATTCTGGGCTCTCCCTGCCTTTGTGCCCAGCTTCCATTTTCCTGCCCAAATTCCCATGTGATTCTTAGGCCCTTTGTGACTTCATTCCTCTTTCCAGTTTTGGCTCTACAAGGACGTCTTTGCTGTCTGCCCCTGTGGAAGAAGGTTTCAAGGTTGAATGAGAATCTATCCATCCCTCTGTCGGCTTACTCATTCATGCTCTCAGTTGTCCGTTCATTCTCTGAATATTTAACGAGCATCTGCGCTGGGCCAGGCCCTGAGCCGCATGTGGAGCTGCCTGTTCGTCCCTGGACGAACAAGACTCGGACCTGCACTCGAGATGTCCTCAGTCTGGTGGCGGAGATGGACAGGCCCGGGACTGGAGCCCAAGGAAGGTTCTGGGCCCAGGCAGGCATGGAGGGGACAGCAGGACCAAATGCTGAAGGAAAAGCAGAAGTCAGCAGGGTGCTAGGGCTGGGAAGGGCATTTCAGGAGGGGGCTGTGTACCAAGGCATGCTGGGAGCGGGGGGCCCCTGATGCAGGGGGAGGAGAAGCATCTAGGGAGGCAGGGGCCAGGTCAAGAAAGGCCCTAGAAGGGACACTCACCCGAGGGTGCAGGGGAGCCCTGGCATGAGTAGTTTTAAGTAGGAAAGCGACATGATTAGAATGCTTTTTAACAGTCCTCAAGGGGAGACCAGCAGGCCTGTTAGGAGGCTGTTAGGAGGCCGGATTAAGGGCCTGTGGGTGGGGATAGAGAGGCTGGATAGATTGGAGGCGGAGGAGGGACCGTGGCCTCAGTGCTTGGAGACAGGGAGAGTGAGGGAGGAGTCAGGGATGACCCTGGGGTTTGGGCTTGGCTGCAAGTGTGGGGAAAAGAGTTCTGTCTGGGACGTGTGGTTCGCAGTTTCAGGTAGAGGGGCCTGCAAGTGCCCTGGGGCCTTGGGGCCACAGTTCTCGAAGCAGGCTGGGCTGGAGGCACATGTTCAGAAGTTGTTACACATTGCTGGTCCTGGAGCTATGAACGTGGATGGAGTCGCCCAAGAGGCCATCTTGGGGAAGAGCGACCCCGGAGAACAGGGAAGGAGCCTGTGAAGGGCAGGAGAAGGGACCCCTGCAGATGCAGGGGTGGGGGGAGCCTGTGTGTCTCTGAGGCCCAGTGAAGGTAAGGGGTGGAGTATGAGGGAGAGGTAGCGATGAGGTCAGGTGCTGTCTCAGCCCCAGGAAAGTAGGGGCCACCGAGCCTCCAGTGGGCTCCCAGTGAAGAGCTCCCAGTGACCCCAGTCGGGGTGGGGGTAGGGGTATCTGAAGTAGTGGGTGTCAAAGCCAGAATTCAGGAGGGCATTAAGGAAAGATCTGGTGGGGAGAAGGAGAGCCAGGTCCCCGAGGAGGGGGAACAGATGGGATCTGGAGCCCAGATCCGGAGGAGCTGGCTAGAGGCCGGAGGGGGACCCGTGGTCCTTTGAGACGGAAACAGAAGGGAGGAGGAGAGGTTTCCTGTGCTTATCAGTAGATTGACAGGTAGGTGGTGGCAAGGAGTTCCTGGGAAGTGGAGGTGAGGTGGTTTGGTTCTTCTGCGACATTGAGCAGAGCGAGGGCTGAGGAGTAGGGAGCAGTTCGAAAGCCCTTGGTGGGAGTGAGGTATGTGAGGAACCCCAGAAAGCGTTCCTGACATTCCTGATGGAGCTTGGAGGTTTTACACCCTGAATGGAACAGAGTGTGGGCTCCATGGGCCAGCTGGCTGCTCTCTCCAGCCGAGCCCTGCCCCCATCTGTTGGCATCTGTTGGCGTGGAGAGGGCCACCTGTGGGACAGTGTTGGGTTGCTGAGCTGGGAGGTGGCTGTGCACACCTTCACGAGGTCTCAGGGCCTTGCGAGTCCTCACTTCTCAGTCTGGGACACCGCTGCCCGCTGCCCATGCCCTGGTCCCCAACCCGGGATCTGCAGATTTGGGACATTTGGGGCTGGCAGGTGAGGCTGTCGGAATCCTCCCTGAGCCTCGAGCTTTGCCGGGACTGGGGTGAGCAGGCCAAGGGGGAGGACAGGCATCGCCATGGTTGGCTACTCATTCCAGCAGAACCCCAGCCCTCCCAAGAGCTGGGAGAGAACCCTGGCTTGTCACTGTGGCCTCTGTGGGGAGGCCACAGTGTGGAGGGTTTGGATCCTGCCTCTTCCCCTGATTAGCTGTGTGACCTTGGTTGGGCAACTCACCTGACCTCTCTAAGCCTTCGTTTTCTCCTGTGTCAAAAAGGCATAGTTAAGACACTTACTTGCGTTGAGGGTTTCCCATGTGCCAGGCACCGTGCTGACTGCTTTCCGTGTGTTACTTCACGTATACCTCACATCAGCCCTAGCAGGTGGGTACCGTTTTTATCCCCACCTGTCAGGCCCAGAGAGGTTAAGCCACCTGCCCGAGCTCACATGGCTTGCAAACAGATCGGCACCAGGCAGCCTGGCTCCGGGGCCCACGCCCGTACCTCCTCTGCCAGGAAGCCCTGGGTGAGTCCTGGCACCACAGGGACGCGGAGCCCTTGCTTCAGGCAGTTCCGAGTGTGTAGAGCCCTCCGGCTCACCTGGCTCCTGAAAGGCCCTCCTGCGTGCTTGCCACTCCAGCAGTAACGACCTTCTCGTGCTGTTTGCCTGCAGAGGTGGAGGCGATGGGGGACACCGACAGGCTCACGCCCGAGGCCCTGAAGGCACTGGTGCAAAAGCCAGAGCTGCTTGCTCTGACGGAGAGCCTTACCCCCGACCAGACGGTGGCATTCTGGATGCCTGAGTCGGAGATGGAGGCCTTGGAGCTGGAGCTGGGGGCCGGGGTGCGGCTGAAAACTCGAGGTGACGGCCCCTTTCTAGGTGAGCACGTCCCCGTGGTCTGCAGAGGCTCCTGGCCTCCTATCTGAGGCTCCCCTACCCCTCCTGCTCAGAGCTCCTGGGAGCAGGCCAGGTCTGCTTAGTCCTGAGGTCTGTTCCTAAGTCTCTGGACAAGTGTCCTGGGGCCAACAGCCTAAACACTCTGGATCCTGGGTGGGGGGCACCCCATCCCATGCTTCCTGTGGGTGATATCTCCTGTCTAGCACCTCAGAGGTCACACTCAGGGCCTCCCCGAGGGCACCCAGGCCTGAGAGAACAGTGGTTTAACCCATGCCTAGAGGACCCCAGCAGAATAGGCCAGCCCCCAGTATGTTTCCAAAATAGGGAGACGGGGCCATTCAACTTCTTCCCTTCTTTCAGAGTCCTTAGCCAAACTTGAGGCTGGAACAGTGACCAAGTGTAATTTTGCTGGCGATGGAAAGACAGGGGCATCCTGGACAGACAACATTATGGCGCAGAAGTCTTCAGCGGGAGCCACGGAGGAGACCCGAGAGCAGGGGGACGGGGCAGAGGACGAGGAGTGGGTAGGTCACGAGCGATGACCGTGGGCCCAGCGTTAGTACAGTTTGTCTCTCGCTGGGAGTTTTGTCTGTGGGGGCTCAGGTTGGGTGTAGGACAAGGACACGGCAGCGTACATTTTATGCTCCCAGCTTTGGTGGAATTCCACGGGATTCCCGCGAGTGTGTCAGCCTCAGGAAAATTCTTTTCAAGGAGGGAAGGGTGACCACTTGAGACCTTTCTTTTTTGGTGGGTCTGAGCTGGGCCAATCTACAAGAAAGTCCCAAAGATAGATAAAAGCAAGAGATGGAAAAAAATGGACCATGGAGGGGAACCAGTGAAACCTGATGCCGTTAGATCTCCAAACATTTTCACTTCAAGTGAATACATTAGCCATGTTGTGGCAGCTGAGCTGAATGAGCTTTTTTTTTTTTTTTTCCTTCCCTCCTTCATTCTGGGCTCCCTGCCCAAAGTGGCTGGAAGGTGGCTGGCTTGGTCCTCACTAGGTTGTTGTGTGTGTGTGTGCGTATGTGCGCGTACACACCAAAGATCAGCCCCCTAGTTGATCTTTCAGTCTATCCACAGTCAATGTGTTTTTCTGAAGCTTATTTCACCTGAAGATTTGAATTGATGTCAAAAGGCCCCAAATTGAACATTTAAAACAAAGTCCCAGAAAGATGGGCTATTTATCTAGGTGATGCTGGTAATGACATTCGCCGGAGAAAGCAGGGAAGGAAGAATGGAGGGTGTGGATTCCTCTTTGTCGTAATAAAGTGAGTCTTGGAATGAAAAATGATTGGAGCTGCCAGGCCAGCTCCCTGGTCTGCTCGAACGAGGTGAAGCCAAGAAAGATGGCTGAGGGCTCCATTGGTACCCCTCAATGGGACCCTTGTTGGTCTGATGACTTGTAGAAGACTTTTATGAAACGCACTTTGTTCGCTCCTCTTCCCTTAACTCCTAGGACGACTGAGGTGAGTGGGCGTGAAGCACCTCTGAGCCCACCAGCGTTGCTGAGACTCTGTTCCGTCCACATCTACTCTGGAGTTCAAGGGAGTGGTCACCAAGCCTTCCCTGGTTCTCCCTCCAGCTGCTCCAGAATACTCTTGGAATAAACACTGCTAAAATCAAATCCAAGACCCTGACATGAGCAATGGCGCCCCATGCTGTGGCTCCTGGAAGGGCCCTCCCTGGATGTGAGTCTAGATCTTCTAGACCTTTCCATGGTGGCCCTTGCCCTGAATGGCAGCCTTGTTTCTGGAGGCAGGCAGTGGAGTTGAACTTGGTCTTGGTGTACACTTGGGGAATGTCCCTCATCTGCATGCTTTCTCCTGTCCTTGTATATCCTGCCTTCCTCCCACACCTGCCCCCCCCCCACCCCCACCAGTGCTCTGAGCTATAGCCTTTGCTCTCCTGTTCAAACCTCCTTGTTCCCTCGGTGCCCTTTTCCTTCCCCAGAGCTGCTGGTTCTTTATTTCTCGTCTGGTTCTCTGCAACATTGCGGGGGTTCCTGTCTCCTGACCTCCCTGGCTGCTGTCTAATGGGGATGCTGTTCTCAGGGAGGCCTAGAGTCTTCCCAGGTGTGGCTGGCTGGTCCCCACCTTGCAGGCTCACTCTTGCAGGCCACATTTTGATAACACCTTTGTTGCTATTGTTTTGTACTTTGAGAACTTTTCATGAGTGAGTAAACCTTCAGAAAAGGATTCCTCTGCATTGACTGGGTCCTGTCAGGTGTAAACAGTCTTCCAGCCGAGCAATAATCCTATAAGAAGGAAGCCGTGTCTTTTTGATGGTGAACATCGCCTTGCTGGGTAGTGTTCCCGTACTCAGATCTGCGACTAGACGTGGAGTTGAAATCCACATGTCTTAAGAATGGGACAGAGACTTAGTGACATTCGGATCCTGCTAGCTTCAGGGACAAGATAGGTTGGTGGTGAACTAACAATTATTGAGTTCCCTAATATGTCAAACACAGCACTAGATGCTTACCATGATGGTAACTTAGCCACTGACCTGCTTCCTGGTGTGAGCGCCTATATCCCCCATTTTTCAAAAATTTATGTTATAACACTTGTCTTTTATGAAAGACCTATCTTAGTACCTGTTTTTTCTAACCAAAAGAAATCTGCTGAGGGTTTTCATTTTTGTGAAAATAAGGCAAAAAAAAGAAAGAAAGAAAGAAAGAAAGAAAACGGCATTCAGCATTTGTTTTGCGGGGAGCCATTACAGAGACTGTGTGCACCCCAAGTAGTGAGAGGGACCCCACCTGTCTCCTTCCCCGGGAGCTGCACTCAAGCATCAAGCCCCCAGAGCTTTGTCTGGGAACATCTGTGCTTTATCTCAATGGATTCTGTGCACGTGTTAGCAAGATGTGCCCTAAGAGAACACTCATTTTCCCATGGAAATGAATGGTGAGTGCTTCCTCACTGCCTCTCATAGGGTTCGTAGGAGTGCTGTACTTTTTCCATAGTGGGGGAAACCTGTACTTGGTAAGTGCTTGCAAGATCTTACTTAACTGTCCCAACAATCCCAGGAGGTATGTGATTATTCCCATTTTTTAATTTCATGATTCTGAGGCTTAGAGGCTCCATCCATAGTATATAGAAGAGAGAGAGGAATTTCAACCCAGGCAGTCTGAGTTCAAACTCTATAATCTTCACTGAGTTATTCTGCTTCCACATGTATACTACAGGGGAGGACAGGGGCTTTGGAGAGGTTAAAGTAATTTCCCCAGAGTCACAGCTAGTAAGTGGCACAGCCACGATTGAAATCCAGGGCTGTTGAAAGCAAAGCTTATGTTCTCCACATGCCCCATCCACCACCACTATCCTTTGCTTCCTTGACCTACAGAAGGAACTTTGGACAAGGGGGCCAGAGGAGTCCTGGCCCTGTGAAGTGGGTTATATCCCTAGACGTTAGGGAACTTGCCTAAACCCTTGACTGCTGATGTGCCCAGGCTGAAATCAGTTGCATTGGTATTAACAGTTGAGCAGGTAATATTATGCTTCCCGAACTTATTATCATGGTTCCAATTTTCATTTACCTTCTTGCATATTTGAGCCTGGGCTTGACAATGTGGCTGTGAGGCTTGGGATTCACGCTTCAGTGAGGCCACCTGAAGTCACGGGTTACTGGTCTGCTCACGGATCTCTTGTGTTCTTGTTGCCCTTTTCTTAGTTTAGATCCTTGTGACCTCTCACCTCGACTATTCTAGAAGCTGCCTCCCTGGTGTCCTGTGTCTGAATGGGGCTGGCTGGATGTTGAACATGCTGGGACCTCAGTCATGGGGGTGGCCAGGAAAGCGGTTAAGCAGCAGGAGGACTGGTGATATTGACTGCGAGTACAGACACCCAGTGAGGGCATCCTGCTGCTCATAGCACTAGGGCCAAAGGGTATGGCAAGGTCATACAGGCAGGCCACCATTCCATAAATTCCAGTGTGTCAGTGGGGGAAGCCCTGGACAAAAAATGGGCAGGAGAGAGATGAAGGAAGGAAGGAAGGATAGAAGGAGGGAAGGAGGGCAAGGACAGTGGGATGGAGGAAGGTAAAGGCCTTTGTGGCTGGAGCTCAGAGAACGGGTGATGTTCGAGATGATGCAGGACATCAGGCATGGTATTTCTAGCATGTTAAGTATTTTAGGACTTTATCCTTAACTTCCTGGAAGCCACTGATTCTGGGGAGAGTGATACAATTTGATTTGTTTCTATCAAAGATCATTTGACTGCAGAGAAACTGAAGGCAATGAGCCCAGCTGGGAGACAGCCTTAATTGTCACAGTGAGAGGCTAGAGTGGTTTGGTGTGTAGCGAGGGGAATGGAGATGGGAAGAAGTCCAGGTAGATGGAGGAGAAAAGGGACTTTACAGCAAGACATGAGCGCCTGAAAAGCCGTGGAGGTGGAGGTGGGGCCCACTCCTGGAATATTGTGTCCCTGGTTGTTATACTGTACCTACACATAAAACTTGATAATCCTTTTCCAATTAATGTTATATAATCACTTCCCATATTGCTAGAGTCTTCATAACCATTGTTTTTTTAAGATTGACCACCATTTAGTAGCTCTATCATTGTCCAATTTTGGGGTAATTAATTGACTCCTACTCGGAGCTAATATAATTAACGTGTCAGTAAGTGTTCTAGATTATATAGTTCCCCAAATCTCACCCATATACCCTCCCTGTCCTGCCCCCCCACCATATTTTTATATCTTGGGGTTATTTCTTTAGGGTCAGATTCCCAGGAGTCAGATTACTGGGAATCCAGGAGTCTTCTGCAAAAGTTTTTTTAGATTGTCAAATTGCTTTCTGAAAGGGTTGTTCTGAGTTATAATTTCACCAGCACTGTAGGAGAGGACCATTTCCATGCTACCTTTGCCAGAATTGGGTGTAATAACATTTGAAAAATGATATTTGATAAGGTCAAACAATACTTTAAAGTTAATACTTTGTGATTAGCTATTCTCCCCCATTAAGTGTGAGCTTAAAGATTTTTTCCATGTTCATTACCTAGACATATTTCCTCCTTGCTTACTCAGTTTCTTTGCCTGTTTACATACTGAAGGTAGAAGTCTTTTCAGTTATTTATATTTTAAATATAACAATTTACCATATTTTATCAACTTGTTTTGAAAAAATTGATTTTTTTACAAACATAAAATCTTTATATAGATACATCTGTTGACTTTTTGTGAATTTTTATTGCTTCTAGGTTTATATTCTCCTTTCAGATGTTAGATACTCAGTTTCAATTCTTTCATTTTGGTTATTACCGGGTTTCACAGTTAAGTCCTTAACCCACTCTGCCTTTAATTTGTGTAAGGGGAGGAAGTGAGATAACTAAATAGCTTATTTTCAAAATTATTAACCAGTTATCCCAATATAGTTATTGGCTTCTTTCCCACTCTCAAGTTACGATGTCTCCTACATCACATATTAAAGTTATTTTATACTTAAATTATTATTCTATTTCAGTAAGTCTCCCTATAGTGACAATTTGAACTATCATAGTAGGTTTTAATAGTTGGTAGAGCTAGGTCTCCCTTATTACTCTTCCGTTTTAGTATTTTGTTATTTCTCCTCAACATTTGAAACATTTTGTCAAGTTTTAGTGCATATTTATTGACTTCATTTTTTTTTTTCTAAGTATGCTCCACACCTGGGGTGGAGTCCAATGCAGGGCTTGAACTCACCACCCTGAGATCAAGACCTGAGTTGACATCAAGGGTCAGACGCTTAACTCTTGGATTTATTTTTTTTTAAAGAATTTATTTATTTATTTGACAGACAGAGATCACAAGTAGGCAGAGAGGCTGGCTGAGAGAGAGGAGGAAGCAGGCTCCCCGCTGAGCAGAGAGCCTGCCGCGGGGCTCGATCCCAGGACCCTGAGATCATGACCTGAGCCGAAGGCAGAGGCTTTAACCCACTGAGCCACCCAGGCGCCCCTTGGATTTTTTTTAACTTAAAAAAAAATCTGGCTACAAGAGTAATACATATTTATTTTAGAAAATTCAAAAAATGAAAAACCTCAAATTTCACTGCTTTGTTAAATCGCTTATGTACCACTCAGTTATATGCCATGCATTGCTCCAAGCACTTACAGACAGTAACTGATTTTGTATTTATAACTGTCTAAGTGGAGTAATTTTTTTCAAGTAGAAAAGAGCCTAGTTTTATAGTAAAGGAAACTGATATTATGCCTGTCTTACAGATGAAGGCACTTGCCCAAAGTACCCAGGTGGTCACCGGAGCCAGGGTTTTAACCAGGGCAGTGAACACTTAGTGATGCCGACATTCCACTAGACTTGGTTATTATTTGTATTTTGGTGTATCTACTTAGTCTTTTACACAGTGGGATATCCATGTACATACTTCGTGTGATCTTTCACTTACAGAAGGACAAGAACACTTATCTATACCATAAACGTTTCACAGTATTATTTTAAATGAACTTTTAGTATTTCTCATGTGCATGCCAAAAAAGGCATTTAACAGATAACTCGTTTCGGAATAATTTGTTTCCCATCTTCCCCTGCAGTTAACACTGCTGAGATGTACTTTTTTTTTTAATTAAAATTTTATTTATTTGTCAGAGGGAGAGAGCACAAGCAGGGGAGCGGCAGGGAGGCAGAGGGAGAGAGAGAAGCAGGCTGAGCAGGGAGCCTGATCAGTGCGACTTGATCCCCACCTGGGCTGAAGGCAGATGCTTAAGGGGCTGAACCACCTAGGGTCCCTGAGATGCACATTCCTGAGGCTTTTCACACGTCCACAATATTTTTATTATAAATTTTAACAGTGGAAACGCTGGGCCTAATGTTCTATGTATTTTAAAGGCTTTTGATGCCTACGGCCAGTCCTCTGGCTAGGGGATTCCAACGTGTAGCTCTAGTTGCAATAAGGGACGTGGCTCCCCCTCATCCCACTAAGTCATTCGAAGAAGAAACACCATCTACCACTTGGGATCGCCCCATGGATTTGCACTGAAGAGGCCTTAATTCCCCCACTCACTACCGGCCACGGAAAAACGAAAAGGAACTAAACGTTTCCCTAAGCGGACGGTGGCTAGGTGAGCCGGCACCTGCACACTGCGAGCCGTCCTGCAAATGTGACCGGGAAGGCAGGACTTGCGCGTTTTCGCGCGGGCGGCGGGACACGGCGGGACAAGGAAGCTCCCGCCGCCCGGTCGCCTGGGAGCGCGGCTGCTTTTAGCAGCTTCTGCGTCGGGAACCTGATTTTCCGAAGTGAGTGCTCCGCCCGGGGGCTCCGCGCCACGCGTTCCGTCCGGGCGAAAGGCGGAGGTCCCGGTTCGCGCCCTGGCCAGGCCCTGACTGGCAACCCGACGCCAGCCGAAGTGACGCCCCGGCCGGGCCCCGGGGTCCGCACCGGCCCGACCCCGGCGAGCCCTCCGCCGACCTTGCAGTGCGGGGAGGCCGGACTCTTCGCGCTCGGGCCCTTGGGCGCGGGGGAACGTTTCCGCGGGCCTCACTCCGCGGCGCACCCAGCGGAAGTGGCCGTGTTGTGACGGAAGGAGATGCTTTGTGGGAGCTGCCGGCGCTGAAGAAACGTGGCCGGCGAAGATGATTCAAGCGATTCTGGTTTTCAACAACCACGGGAAGCCGCGGCTGGTCCGCTTCTACCAGCGTTTCGTGAGTGCGGCCCAGCCTCGTCACGTCCCTCCGGAGCGCCCGCGCTCCGCCTTCCCTCCCTTGGGCGGCTCGGGCCGGTCGACCACCTCGGGCTCCTCCCACCCGGAGTGACCTCACCCTCCTTGCGGGACCCGGGCGGCTGTCGGGCTGTCTGTCCCACCCCGCGCTCCCTCACCGGCGCCCCTGCATCTCTCTGTCGTTTAGTGACACTACCCCTTGGGTCTCAGGGCTCGCGAAATGACGGTGGGGGTGTGCCCCACTGAACCCGCGACTGATGGAAGTCCCTTTAATCTCGTCGGTCCTTAAGCGCGGTTGTACGAGTAGGAAGACATATGCCAGGACATCTGCAGAAGTGCTTCCTTGGGCTTATTTTGCTTCAGTGCTGGCTGGGACTGCCCAGGGACGGGATGCCCCTTCCTCCTGTAGAGTTGAACAAAGTCAGCTTAAGAGTGGGAAGTGGTGAGAAATTATAAATGCTGCCGCGTGAGGGCTCAATAAGTGATAACGTAAATTTGAGTTTTCCCAGAACCTCCTCTGGGAAAACACAAACACCAGTATTTGTCTCCTGCCCTCCAGGGTTGTATTTCTTGGTGGCGAGGTTTCCAAATGTTACAGACATAATTGGTGAAACGAAGAGGGTAAAGAGTCAGAAAACTGTTCAAGCCTCAGCTCACCTTTTTTTTTTTTTTACCCCGTGTCCATGGACCCTGTGTTTCTCTCTCTCTCTCCCCCTCTCTTTTTTTTTTTGGTCAACTAGATATGAACGAAATAATTTTACCTTTTTCGTAGAATTTTTTAAGCCGGATTACATTTTATTAAATAATTATTTTGACGTTCAGTACAACGATTCAGTTTGTATATGCATTTGTGTGTGTGAATTTTTTCTGTTTTGTTTTTAGGTGGTATTGAGAAATAAATCATATACATATAGTTCGCCTATTTAGTGCATACAGTTCAGTGGATTTCAGTACGTTCACAAACTTGTGGAACCGACCCCGTGGTCAATTTTAGGACATTTTCATTTCCCCAGAAAGAAGCCCCTACCCCTTAGGAATCATTCCCTATTTCCTCCTAACTCCCTCAGCCCTAGGCAACCACTAGTCTACTTTCTGTCTCTTTAAATTTGTCTATTCTGGACATTTCATATGAAAGGTATTCAGTATGCCGTCTTTTATGACTGGCTTCTTTCACTTAATATCTTTTTAAGTTAATCCAGCTTGTAGCATGTATTAATTCGTCATTCCTCTTTGTTGCCAAGTTATATTCCGTTGTATGGATAAACCACATTTTGACTGCCTATCAGTTGATGTTTCTACCTATGGCTCTTGTAGGTAATGTTGCTGTGGACATTTCTGTACATGTTTTTATGGGCACATATGTTTTCATTTCTCTAGGTTATAAACCTAGGAGTAGAATTGCTGGGTTATCTGGTAACTTTATGGTGAACATTTTGAGGAATTGTCCAGCTGTTTTCCAAAGTGGCTGCACTGTTTTACATTCCCATCAATAATGTATACGGGTTTCAATTTTTCCACTTCCCTATTAACATTTGTTGCTTTTTTTTTTTTAAGATTTTATTTATTTATTTGACAGAGATCACAAGTAGGCAGAGAGGCAGGCGGGCGGAGGGGGGAGCAGGCTCCCCGCTGAGCAGAGACCCCAATGCGGGGCTTGATCCCAGGATCCTGGGATCATGACCTGAGCTGAAGGCAGAGGCTTTAACCCACTGAGCCACCGGGCGCCCCTTGTTACTATCTTTTTTTTTTTTTAAAGATTTTATTTATTTGACAGACAGAGATCACAAGTAGGCAGAGAGGCAGGCAGGGGGGCAGGAAGCAGGCTCCCTGCTGAGCAGAGAGCCCGATGCGGGGCTCAATCCCAGAACCTTGGGATCATGACCTGAGCTGAAGGCAGAGGCTATAACCCACTGAGCCACCCAGGCACCCTGTTACTGTCTTTTTGATTAGAAACTTTAATGGGTATCATGTGGATTCTCATTGTGGTTTCAGTTTCCGTTTCCCTAATGACTAATTATGTTAAGCGTCTTTGCATGTCCTTACTGGCCATTTGTAAACCTTTGGAGAACATGGGATTTTTATAAGAACTACATTAGCTCATGAGTGAAAGTTACCTTGAAAACTTAAGAGAACTAAAAGATATGGGGGATTGCTAAAGTCATTGAGGCATGTAAGCAAGTAGTAGTTCACCTTTATGTTGGAATTAGAAATTAGGGGTGCCTTCCGGCTCAGGTCATGATCCTGAGTCCTGGGATAGAGTCCCGCCTTTGGCTCCTGGCTCAGTGGGGAGTCTGCTCCTCCCTCCATCCCCTCACCCTGCTAGTGCATGCTCTCTCTCAAATAAATAAATAAAATTTTTTAAAAATTAAAAAAAAGAGAAATTAGCTTCACTGTTTCATTACCATGTCCCCTGACTGCTGCCACCTCTCCCTAGGGTCAGATAAAAGGGTTTAGTTTGAAAGATGTTTTTATCAGGTTAAAAAAGTGCTGATACCTAGCATGTTTTATATTTCCAAGTACACAGAGTTAATCCTTTACAGCATCCTGGCATTAGTGAGCTAGCTTTGTGACTTTAAATGGAAACCAGGAAAATAGTGACTGATTGACTCAAACTTACAATGGCTAGTGATTAGCAGGTTTTCTTTTTTCTTTTTTTAAGGTTTTATTTACTTATTTTACAGGGAGAGCGAGAATACAAGTGGGGGAGTGGCAGGCAGAGGAAGAAGCAGGCTCTGAAGCAGGGACCCCCACTACGGGGTTCGATTTCAGGACTCTAGAATCATGACCTGAGCTGAAGGCAGATACTGAACCAGCTGAGCCACCCAGGCGCCCCTTTGGCAGTATTCAGTGAATACTGAGGAGCCACTGTTTATCCACGTTGAGTCAAAGTCATGAAAAATAATTTCTCCACAATGATATTTTCCCTGGTTTTTTTTTTTTTTTTTGGTCTTTCTTTTTAAATAACCATTTCAAACTTTAATTCAGTGGTTTAGAAAGAAGGGATTAACATTACTTGAATCTATTTTCTAACTCTTAGGGCAAATCCAATCTGAAGGTTTCCTTAAGCCTTGCTACTCCAAGTACGATTCCCCAGACCAGCAGCATTGATATCACTGGGAAGCTTGTTAGAAGTGCAGTCTCAGGACACACCCCAAACCTACTAAATCGGAACCTGTATTTTAATAACATTCCCAGGTGATTCATTGCACATTGAGATGTGAGAGCATTGGTCTAGAGCTTTCAGTTACTTTTGTGTTAATGATCAGTTTCTTCTTCCCATCATCCTTCTCGCTCTTTTTTTTTTTAAGATTTATTTATTTATTTGAGAGAGTGCAGAGAGAATCTAAGGCCGACTCCTGGCTGGGCACACAGCCCGTGGTGGGGCTTAATCCCACGACCCCGAGATCATACCCTGAGCTGAAAGTAAGAGTCAGAGGCTTAACTGACTGAGCTACCCAGGTGCCCCCCACCATCCCCCCCTTTTTTTTTGTTAACTATACTTATTATGAACCTCCTCTGTATAAATAGAAATCAGGGTGAGTCATCAAGAGGTGTCATTACAGGTGAACTTTCTCCTGTATGGTAGTGAAAAAAAAAGTATAACTGTTCAAAATTCTAATCTGTAAGTAGAACTTTTTCTGTTAGTAATACTTTGTTGGTGAGTAACTCACTCCCCATCTTAAATGTAATACCATATTACTAGTACAGAAGACAGAAAATTCAGTTTTTAAAAACATGATTATACAGTTAAATCTTGCCCTCCTTGAAGAGTTAGACCCATTGATATTTGTTATTTACCTTGGCATAGATATTTTCTAGGGGAAGGCAAAATATTCCAGGACTGGGCCTTCTAGTTATCCTTTGACCTTTTATGAGAGTTTATCAGTTCTCCTTTACTTGGCTATTTTTTTTTTTTTAAAGATTTTATTTATTTATTTATTTGTTAGAGAGAGAAAGAGCGAGCGAGCGAGCACAGGCAGATAGAGTGGCAGACAGAGGCAGAGGGGGAAGCAGGCTCCCTGCCAAGCAAGGAGCCCGATGTGGGACTCGATCCCAGGACGCTGGGATCATGACCTGAGCCGAAGGCAGCTGCTTAACCAACTGAGCCACCCAGGCGTCCCGGCTATTTATTTTTTTAAGATTTTATTGATTTAGGGGCACCTGGGTAGCTCAATCAGTTGTATCTATCTGCCTTTGAGCTCCGGTCATGATCCCAGGGTCCTGGAATGAGTCCCGCATCAGGCTCCTTGCTCAGTGGGGAGTCTGCTTCTCTCTCTGCCCCTCCCCTCAAC
Source organism: Taxidea taxus jeffersonii (assembly GCA_003697995.1). NCBI lineage: Eukaryota > Metazoa > Chordata > Mammalia > Carnivora > Mustelidae > Taxidea > Taxidea taxus. The sequence continues at coordinate 91,622 of RCUC01127408.1, forward strand.
TTGTTTTCTCTCTCTCTTTCTCAAAATCTTAAACGATTTTATTTATTTGAGAGAGTGTGTGCAAGTGTGGGGAGTGGCTGAAGGAGAGAGAATCTCAAGCAGAGCCCATTGTGGGGCTCGATTTCATGACCCCGAGATCATGAGCTGAAACCAAGAATCAGATGCCAAACCGACTGAGCTACTCAGGCACCCCCTCCTATCCTTGCTTTTTAACCATAAGGAGGTATGGGCTTACCCATCAAGACGGTAATGGTTAGTGACTTGGTGTCCAGGTAAATACACCCTAGCTTAATTCCTATAACTGAGTCTTAGCCATTTTCCATAGATTCCCCTTTTATTTTTCCTTTACTCATCACTTTTATTTTTTCTAGAAACCAGTACCAAATGTTCGGATCTTTCCTGCTTAAGCACGTCTCTCCCTGTTCATCCCCGTCCATGGAATGTAATTTGTCAGACCTCCTCCCCCTGCTGCTGATTCACTTTTATTTCTTTCATTCCATAGCCAGAAGAAATTCAACAGCAGATTGTTCGAGAGACCTTCCATCTGGTTCTCAAGCGAGATGACAACATCTGTAACTTCTTGGAAGGTGGAAGGTAAATGATGGGCTTTGGCTTTCTACCTGTGTATCCACTGTTGGGTGCCCTTCATCTCTGTTGCCTTGAGGTAGTACTCAAGTGTCAGTGGGTACCTGAGCTGCTGAGGAAGAGACCCAATTCTGTTTTGGACGCTCTTGAATGGTTGTGCTTCAGATATTACTCACTTAGGTGTTTGGTTCCTGGGAGGATGGCAGGAGAAGAGGTGAGCTAAAGTGCTTTAGGCACCTCTGCCACACTCGGGTGCTGTTCCCCTGGTAGAAGTAGCCTGTTGTTTGGCCTGGCCTCCCCTTTCTGTTACATACCGTTCTCATTCTTTGGCATAGGGTTTCTCTTGGATATGTTTAAGATACAGCCATGTAAGTGTTTCCCATCTCCTGCAGCTTGATCGGTGGCTCTGACTACAAGCTGATCTACCGGCACTATGCCACACTCTACTTTGTGTTCTGTGTGGATTCGTCAGAGAGCGAACTTGGAATCTTGGACCTCATCCAGGTATGTGTAGTCAGCTAACGATGGCGGCCACCAAAGAGAATTTGCACTGGATTTTTGAGTCACTATCCTGTAGATCTTTTTGTCAGTCTTTTTACTGATGCTGGTGAGAGTTGCCAGATGTCTACCATATGGTGCTCTAAGGAAGCTCCTAGCAACCCATAAAAACTCCTGGAGCTTTTGGACTCATTGGTTTCTACCCAGCCCTCTCTCTGCCCTTGGTTTTCATGTATGATTCTGATACCAGTTCTGATGTGTGTGCTTCCCCCTCCACCACCACCTAGCATTTACCTCAGTTCTCTGTGGGCAGTGACCAGGTGACCCACAAATTTAACTCAGTCCTGACACTATCTACGTGAAGATAGACACCAATCACAAATCCAGGTTGGTGTCATCTGTGTTTCCGACTGACTGGCTATGGATTGGAGGTTCCCATGACTTCCTCTTTGGGTTTAATTTGCTAGAGTGGTTCATAGAACTCTCTAGAAGAGCATGGCACTTACTAGATTACCAGCTTACTATAAAAGGATGGAAGAGATTTATAGGACAAAGAATGGGGAAAGGGCTTCCATGCCCTTTCTAGTAAGGCCACTCTCCAAAGTCTACCAACATGGAAGCTCTCCAAATACTGACTTGTTGTCAGTAATAGATTTTCTGGAGATCAGGGGTAAGACTGAAAGTTCCAGTCCTCTAATTGCATGGTTGGTTCCCCTGGAAACCAGCCCTCATCTTTAGGTGCCTTCTAAAAGTCACCTTATTGGGACGCCTGGGTGGCTCAGTTGGTTAAGAGGCTGCCTTCGGCTCAGGTCATGATCCCAGCGTCCTGGGATCGAGTCCCATATCAGGCTCCTTGCTCGGCAGGGAGCCTGCTCCTCCCTCTGCCTCTGCCTGCCTCTCTGTCTGCCTGTGCTCGCTCGCTCTCTCTAACTAATAAATAAATAAAATCTTAAAAAAAAAAAAATTTAAAAGTCACCTTATAAATAAACAGGTCACCTTTATCATTTAGGAAATTCCAAATTCCTTTATCACTTTCAGGAGCTCTATGCCAGAAACAGGGATGAATACCAAATATTTTCTTACTATAAATTACAGTATTATACCGTGTTTTGAAATTTTTTTCAACTGTTAAACCAAGTGACATTTAAGAATTCATACTTTTGGGACGCCTGTGTGGCTCAGTTGGTTAAGCGGCTGCCTTTGGCTCAGGTCATGATCCCGGCGTTCTGGGATCGAGTCCCACATCGGGCTCCTTGCTCAGCAGTGAGCCTGCTTCTCCCTCTGCCTGCCACTCTGTCTGCCTGTGCTTGCTCCTGAGCTCTCTTTCTATCTGACAAATAAATAAATAAATAAATAAAATCTCTTAAAAAAAAAAAAAAGAATTCATACTTTTTATTTTCACTTGTAATTCTAGCCTAAGACAGAGAGACTTAGTGCTTTAGTCAGTCTGTGCAATCTTAATATAGGTAAATCTGGTTTTTTTTTTAGGATATTTGTAAATTAGAATAGCTTACAGATCTATTGATTGATTTTTTTTTTTAAGATTTTATTTATTTATTTGATAGAGATCACAAGTAGGCAGAGAGGCAGGCAGAGGGAGAGGAGGAAGCAGTCTCCCTGCTGAGCAGAGAGCCTGATGTGGGGCTCGATCCCAGGACCCTGAGATCATAACCTGAGTTGAAGGCAGAGGCTTTAACCCACTGAGCCACCCAGGTGCCCCTGATTGATTATTTTTTAAAAAGATTTTTATTTATCCGTTTGAGAGAGAGAGTGTGTGGAGAGAGAGAACACCAGCCAGGGCCCGGGGTTGGAGGGAGGCAGAGGGAGAAGCAGGCTCCCTACTAAGTAGGGAACTTGACACAGGGCCCCATTCTAGGACAGTGCGCCCATGACCTGACCCAAAGGCAGATGCTTAACTGACTGAGCCACCCAGGTGTCCTGTGGGTTACAGATTTTTTTCATTGTCTTTAGGAAAACTGAGCTGTGTAGGGACCTTATGTTGGGAACTGTTAATTTAGTATAATTCTTTTATTTTAGTTTTTTTCCTTAGAAGTAACTTCTGCATCCAACATGGGGCTCAGACTCAACCTCGAGAGCAAGAGTTGTATGCTCTACTGACTGAGCCAGCTACTGGCCCCTAATTCCATCACTTTATATGTGAAATTTTAGGTATGCTTCCTTTAAGTGACTTGAATAAAGCATTGAAATAGAAGCTTGCATTAGAACCTAAATAACAATTACAGAAAACTCTCTGGCTACAAATGTAAATTTTGCATTCAGAAAATGATTTAAGATGATTAATTTAAAAACTCCTACATTATATTCACATATTGTACATAACAGTATAAATTATCTAAGAAAAATTATCTCTAAGATAAGATTTAAAAAGCTTTCTTAAAACACCGGAGTCAGGGGCACCTGGGTGGCTCAGTGGTTTAAGGCCTCTGCCTTCGGCTCGAGTCATGATCCCAAGGTCCTGGGATCGAGCCCCACATCGGGCTCTCTGCTCGGCAGGGAGCCTGCTTCCCCCTCTCTCTGTCTCTGCATGCCTCTCTGCCTACTTGTGATCTCTCTCTCTGTCAAATGAATAAATAAAATAAAATAAAAAACAAAACAAAACAAAAAAAACACCGGAGTCAGATTGGACATTGAGAGTCAATGTGCATAACAGAAAGAGCTTAAGATCTAGAATCAGAAAACTACATTTGAGTCATGGATCTACCATTGGAATTTAGAAGTAATAGATAATAGGATTCAATTGTGACATTGTATTTTATAGTATTGTAAACTATAGAACACTATAAAAATGGGCATATAATAAGTGTATTAGAAAAAAAGGAAATAGTGATAATGTAGTTTAAAAATTGAGATGCAATTATTGGAGGAAATGCAATATTGGCGAGATAAAAAGAAATTAACCCTACAGTGTAATAGACATTTATTAAATAGTAGGCATTGGATTTGGGAAGATAGATAAAATGTGGGAATAACAGAAACTAAGGGGTTTGATCCTTGAAAAGACAGGGAAATCAATAAATAGTTGGCCTAATATATTGAGGATAAAAGTCTGAAAACATCAACTTGTTTTTAGAAGATACACATAGTTGTATACTAATGTATATGAAATAGCTGACTTCAAAACATAAGTACCCAAATTAGTTCAACAACAAGGCACTTAATCCAGTATCAGGATGAAATACGAAAGGATTTAAAAAAACCTGACTCCATGATAGATTCAGCAGAATTCTTAAGTGTTGAAGTACAATAAAACCTCTATATTGCATAAGATATTTCTTTCTTTCTTTATTTCTTTTTTAATGAACGCAGATTTGGGGGCACCTGGGTGGCTCAGTTGTTAGGTGTCTGCCTTTGGCTCAGGTCATGATCCCATGGCCCTGGGATTGGGCCCCACATCGGGCTCCCTGCTCAGCAGGAAGCCTGCTTTTTCCTCTCCCACTCCCCCTGCTTGTGTTCCCTCTCTCGCTGTGTCTCTCTCTGTCAAATAAATAAATGAAATCTTAAAAAAAAAAGTTTTAATCCTAGATTTTAAAACTTTTTTTTTTTAAAGATTTTATTTATTTGACAGAGAGAATGAGAGAAAGAGAGCACTGAGTTGGTGGGGGTAGGGTCAGAGGGAGAAGCTCTGCTGAGCAGGGAGCCCAGTACAGGACTTGATCTCAGGACACCAGGATCATGACCTGAGCTGAAGGCAGTCACTTAACCACATGAGCCACCCAGAGCACCACATAAGGTATTTCTTAAACTAAGAATTTAAAAAATCACACTATTTAAGTATATTTTAATGTGTAAATTATTAGTAATCCAAAAGCCTCTCAAAAGAAATGTTACTCAAAATAGCTTATTAGTTTTGGTACAGAATTACTAAAGAAGATCTTAGCCAATAATCACTTGCAGCAAGAAGTCAGAAGACCTTGCTCTTGTTTCTATCTGTCCTAATAAAAAGCAGTGTGGTTTTAAATCATTTTATGCTCTTTTTGGCTTAAGGGTTCTTGTTTTATGTTTTGGCTCTTCTCTGTGTTTGTGTGTTTCAGTTTACAAGTTGATCACTTCTCGGCCTTTTTGCTAAGATCAAGTGTACAAGTTTACAAGTTCTTTTCTAGCTCTGAAATTTCTCTCTCAGGAATACTTCATACTAGAAGAATTATTCATTGTGTCCAAATTGTCTTTATTCTAAGGATGCAAGTTAGTTTAATAAGGGAAAGTTCTTCGACTCTATTACAGCAGTAGGAAAGATAGTGGAGACTGACAGACTTGCATCAAAGAGAAACGATTACCCAAATTATATTCCCCAAATACTCTTGAATTCGAATAAGAAGCATTTTTGTTTGATTTTTAGTGCACATTTATTTATTTATCATGAACTGTTGTTGAAGAAATAATACATACACATTGTTCAAAATTCAAAAGGCAAACCAAGAATATATAGTGAAAAGTATTTTTCTCCTTTTCTCCAGTACCTAGTTTATTTTTCTCGGAGCAGCAAACTTTAGTTTTATTTATTTTTCCCCCAAGATTTTATTTATTTATTTTTATAGAAACCCCCCCTTTTTTTTTAAGATTTTATTTATTTATTTTGAGAGAGAGAGTATGTGAGCAAGGAGAGGGGCAGGGGGTAAGGGTAGATAGAGAAAAATCCCAAGCAGACTCCCCACTGAGCACAGACCCCCCCCCCCCCCCACCCCATTGCGGCTTAATCTTACAACCCTGAGATCAGGACCTGAGCTGAAACGAAGAGCTGGCTGCTTAACTGACTGAGCCATCCAGGTGCCACTTTATTTATTTATTTGTTTGTTTGTTTGTTTGTTTGTATGTTTTAGAGCCAGGGACGCCTGGGTGGCTCAGTTGGTTAAGCAGCTGCCTTTGGCTCAGGTCATGATCTCAGGGTCCTGGGATCGAGTCCCACATCGGGCTCCTTGCTCGGCAGGGAGCCTGCTTCTCCCTCTGCCTCCGCCTGCCACTCTGTCTGCCTGTGCTTGCTCTCTCTCTCTCCCTCTCTCTCTGACAAATAAATAAATAAAATCTTTTTTTTTTTTTTAAATAAATAAATAAAGCCAAGAGCCAGGATTATCTCAGGAGAGAAATCTACAGGCATTCATGAAAACAAGGATGTCTCTTATTGTTTACTCTTATTTGAGTAAGCATTTGTAATTAATAATAAAAAAAGAAAGGAACAAGTTACATGGTTAAGGAAGAGAGAACTAAGTTTCACTATAGGATGGCCTGATTATATACCTAGAAAACCTGAGAAAAACAGTAAACATTATAATAGTAAGTAATGAATGATAGGGGCAAAATGGCAAAATATGAGATGAATCCATCAAAATTGAGTTTTTCATTTCTATGAAAATAGCTAGAAAAACCATAATTTTATTAAAAAACCTCACAGTAGTGACAAAGGATATTGAGAGTTTGGCAATTAACTTAGTATGGAATACTTGACAATTCCAATAGAATTATGAAATCTTAAAGGAAAAAACAAAGAATAGTTCAAATAAATGGAGCTAACCACATCGGGCTCTCTGCTCTGCAGGGGAGCCTGCTTCTCTCTCTGCTTTACCCCTCCCCCCCTCCCACTCGTGCTTTATCTCTCTTCACTCTCTCAAATAAATAAAAATCTTAAAAATAATAATAATAAAATTGTATTTATTGTGAAACGTGTATACAAAAAAAATCTGCTAAACGTCAATACAGTTTCAGGAATGCTAGTAAAATGAAGCTATCACTCAGACTAAGAAACATTACATTACTAGTTCCATAAATCTTGTATATACTGTTCCTTACTTCCCTTTTTTTTTTTTTAAAGATTTTATTTATTTATTTGGCAGAGAGAGAGATCGCAAGTAGGCAGAAAGGCAGGCACAGAGAGAGGGGGAAGCAGGCTCCCCACTGAGCAGAGAGCCAGATGTGGTGCTCCATCCCAGGACTCTGAGATCATGACCTGAGTCGAAGGCAGTGGCTTAACCCACTGAGCCACCCAGGCCCCCCCTGTTCCTTACTTCCATCCACTCATTCATTGCATCCCTCCTCAGATTTTTGTGTTGGTCATTCCTTTGCTTTTCTTTATGATTTTACCATGTGATGTATATTCCCTAACTGGTATTTATCTTAGTTTGGAATATCTGAGTGACAAGCACAAAAATTAACTGTGTAAGGAAAGGGTAACTTGCCACTTTTAGATGAAGGCTCCCAACAGAAGATGAGCTGAGCACAGTCTGGTTCATGGTCTGGCTACAGCATCCCTGAGAGTATATACCTGAGCTCCTCTGGGGACATCCGAGGGCAAGGCTATGTGCGTGCTTCCAGAGAAACAGCTCCCCATAGGTGGGACATCGGGTTCTGGCTGTCTAGCAGAAACATGGTCAGGAGGAATGCACTGCTCCCCACTTTCTTTCTCAGCTTGTCCTGACCGTACCCCTGGTTTTCAAGAGTAAGTCAGCGCACATTTCAGTGGGAGTAAAACGAATATCCTTGGTTAATCCAGGCAACAGAGCCGGAAAAGAGATAATAGATTGTTTCCATTTTCCTTTTTTTTTTTTTTTTTTAAGTTAACACAAATAAAACTACTCTGTGTCTTCATGCAGACTGTTGGGCCTGTTCACACCCTGCTGGAAATGGAATCCTCAGTCAAAGAGATGAATATTGCTAATTACGATGCACACAGCTAGGTAGATAGGCAGGGAAGCTATATTAACACACAGTGTGGCTCCAGACTGTTTGAGTTCATGTTTCTTTCTTTCTTTTTTTTTTTAAAGATTTTATTTGACAGAGATCACAAGTAGGCAGAGAGGCAGGCAGAGGGGACGGGAAGCAGGCTGCCTGCCGAGCAGAGAGCCCGATGGGGGGCTCGATCCCAGGACCCTGGGATCATGACCTGAGCCGAAGGCAGAGGCTTTAATCCACTGAGCCACCCAGGCGCCCCGAGTTCATGTTTCTTCCAAGCCCCGGCATTGAAATGTGTGCCTTTTTAATCTCTACTCAGAGGTAGAGTGGTGCCTCACAGATGTCTGGATTTTTACTTTTATTAATTGTGCCTGCTTTTTCCATGTGTCAGTTCACATTGTTCTTTTCAGATACACCTTTTATAATATGATTGAACCACTTGTCCAGCAAAGTCTAGATTCTGGTTTATACTTTCATATTTCACCTATTCTCCGATGCACATTTCCCTACACTTTAGTGACTCCTCCATCAGGATGTGTATCACAATAGGTGACATCTTACAATTACAAGTGGCCGCATTTTCTTCTTAGCACAAGAAGTGTTTTCTCTTATAATCAGTGAAAAAGTAATTCTCTACTTTTGAGTTTATTTTAAAACTAACTTATTTTTTCTAAACTATTATATTAAAGTGTAAACAACCCATTTTACTTCCCCTTGTTGAAGAAACCTTAAGGTATAAGGTTTAGAGTAAACTCCAAACTCCCTGTCAGTCTACAAGGCATATCAGGATCTGGCTCCTTTGTCTTTCTCTGTTTGAGCTTATTGTATTCTTGCTCACCTCCAGGATACTCTGGCCATTTCCATCATCTTTCTGTTCCTCAGACACAAGGACATTTTTGGTTCAGGGCCTTTCTGCTTGCTCAGTACACTAGGATGCTTTTGCTCAAGTTCTTTTCCTTATTAGCTCTTCTTTATCATTCATGACTTGGCTCAAGTGTTGATCTTCGGAGACCTTCTTGAAGGCCTGTCTGAAGTAACCCCCATCCCATCATCCTGCTCATTTTCTTCAGGGCACTTAGGACAATAGAAAAGATCTTGTTTATATGCCTTGTTCTTCCCACATCTGGAACATAAGCCTGGTGAGAGCACGACTTGTTGACTGAGGCAGCCCCAGGGTAGAATGGTTTGTGTCTGGCCCGTAGTAACCACTCACTAAGGTCGGTTGGATAACCATAATTTAGTTTTTGTTTTTACTCATCATTCTGATCCACTGAGTTGTGTTTCTCTTTCTGCATGAGTTGCACACTGTCTTATTTATTGTTGTTGATGTAGGTTCAGATACTCAGTAAGAACAGTTACTCCCCTTGGGTGCAGTTCTTTTTTAAATATATTCGCTGATATTTATAACCGTCTGTTCAGCTGTTACATTCTTGAATAATTTGTAATGGTCCCCAAAGTCTCTGTTGGATTTATGCTTAGAAATGAATTAAAAACCGCATTTTCTTCCATTTATTAATTTCTTCTTTCAGATCTTATGTTAAAGTTTTGTTGTTGTTGTTGTTTTTCAAAGGAGGTCCTAATATACATAAAAATTTTAGAATTGTTTGTGTTCTAGTTCTGTGAAAATGCTGTTGGTGTTTTGATGGGGATTGCATTAAATATGTGGATTTCTTTGGGTGGTATGGCCGTTTTAACAGTATTTGTTCTCCTGAGAAAACCATTTTTATCACCATGACCACCCAGTTCATCTGCGCTGGATTAGGAAGCAAATGGCCAGATAGTCTACAGAACATCTGTATAACATTTCTTTCATGTTTCAAGAGATGAAAATAACTGCAAAAAGTTAAGTATAAAAGTACCCAGAATGACATAAATAATTCATGTATGAAATTTTTTTCCACCTGCAGCCTTTATATTTTTGAAAATTAGAATTCATGAAATAAAAAATTTGTCTTGGAAAGTTTAATGGAAAGAGGTTTAGCCTGATTTGATTTTTATAAAAAATCTGATTTTTTCAGTGTCACTGATTTGATTTTTATAAAAAATGATTTTCTCCCAGCCTTATTGAGAAATAATTGATGGATATAGTGTTGCACAAGTTTATTTATTTTTTATTTTATTTTTACTTTTTTGTTGTTGTTGTTTTATTTATTTGTCAGAGAGAGAGGGAGAGAGAGCGAGCGAGCACAGGCAGACAGAGTGGCAGGCAGAGGCAGAGGGAGAAGCAGGCTCCCTGCTGAACAAGGAGCCCTATGGGACTCAATCCCAGGACGCCGGGATCATGACCTGAGCCGAAGGCAGCTGCTTAACCAACTGAGCCACCCAGGCGTCCCAGTGTTACGCAAGTTTAAAGTATACAGTCAGTTGTTTTGATACACTTTTATATTGCAAAATGATTACCACTGAGCATTGGCTAACGCCTCTTATTGCATCACATAGTTACTGCTTTTTTTGTAATAAGGATCTCATTTTTCAATAATTTAAAAAATTTTTTTTAGATTTATTTATTTATTTATTTGATAGAGATCACAAGTAGGCAGAGAGGCAGAGAGAGAGAAGAGGAAGCAGGCTGTCTGCAGAGCAGAGAGCCCGATGCGGGGCTCCATCCCACGACCCTGGGATCATGACCCAAGCAGAAGGCAGCGGCTTTAACCCACTGAGCCATCCAGGCACCCCCATTTTTCAATAATTTAAAGTCAGCGTGATACCCACACAAGCTGGTGGTTCACCCTCTGGTGAACAAGCTCCTGACATCAGAACAAGAAGTCTTTAAAGTCTCAAACCTTAGAAGTGTGATCTTTTTCAAAGTGAATCCTTTACGATCTTGCCATTTCATACTGAGCAGCTAGATTTCCAAATACAGTTGACCCTTGAACTGCGCTAAGTCCACTTATACATGAATATTTTTCAATAAATACAGTACAGTACTATATATTTTCCTTATGACCTCCTTAATAACATTTTTCTTTATTTTACTTTATTGTAATAGTACAGTGTATAATACATATAACATGCAAAATGTATGTTGATTGATTGTGTTATTGGTAAGGCTTCCGGTTACCAGCTGTAGGCTATTAGTGGTTAAGTTTTGGAGGAGTCAAGTTATAGATGGATTTTGGATTATGTGGGAAGTAGAGTTGGGTCAGCACTCCTCCTAATCCCCATGTTCTAGAGTCAGCCTTCTGCCTGTTGCTTAGTCTTGGGACTCCCTTCATCAGCTGAGCTCTCTCCATCTTCATCTTCACTTACAATATCATTTACTTTTCTAAAGTGGATGTTTTGGTTCTTATTTTCAAAATTGAGTTTAACTCCGTATTTAAGCAGGCTGGGATTTGTCCCATTCTTTCTTGCCTTGCTAAAGTGCCTTCTTTTTTTCCCTTGTTCAGCAGGTTTCACTGGATTCACAACTGCAGGGTTGTAATATCTAGATAAGACCATTCTCATCTCTGAAAAGTATTAATTTGGGCTAACATCTGAGCCATAGCTGTCTGAAGTGTCAGAGTAGTCCCCCTTAATGCACAGCTTCACTTTCCGTGCTTCAGATACCCAGCTCAGCCACGACTCAGAAGCATGTCCTCCTCCTGACTTACCAGAGGGTCAGTAGTAGCCTAATGCTACATCGCAGTACGTTCATCACTGACCTCACTTCTTCTCACCGTCAGGCATGTTATCTTGTTATCACAAGAAGGGTGGTACAGAACAGTAAGATATTGAGAGAGAGACCACATATAACCTTTAATTACAATATATTATTATAATTGTTATAGTTTTATTATTGTTAATCTCTTAGTAGGCCTCATAAACTAAACCATCATAGGTGTGTGCATATAAGATAGAGTCTCTACAGGGTTAGGTACTACCCTGGTTTTAGCACCCACAGGGGTTGTGGGGTGCACTGCCATGGACAAGGGGAGCTTGCTGCACTGCCCACAGAGCTACAACACTGAGAACAGAGCCTCCTGTACCTGTGGCTAATTCTTGTTTTTGTTTTCAATAATTTCCTTTTCTCGCTCTTGTAATTTCCAGCCTCTGCCCTTTCCAGCCCCCTAGCTAAAGCTTTTTGTGCACTCGTTGCTATTTCTGCCTCTGAAGAGAGGTAGACTAGGAGTCTGGCTTAAACTTTTGTTAACTCTTCTTGGTTTTTCCATTGTCATCTTTATATCTTGACATCTCCTCTAGCGCTGCTCCTGCTTCTACCCCTATGCCTGTTCGTGCTGAGCAGGAACTAGATCTGATCCGCAGTGTTTCCCCTGCTTCTGGATCATGGTTTCTTCCTCTCTTTGCTTCTAGATTATGACCTCTTCTGTATCTGTTCCTGGATTGAGACATTTTCACTCCTTGCTTCTACAGTAATGATGCCTTTAATGAGACTTTGGTCTTGAATGACTTCTGCCTCTTGATGACTTAATTTCTTTGTGTTTGTGTCTGTCTTCACCATTTTCAGATATATTTAATCTCTCCTTTACTTTATAAGAAGAATGTTCTTTGTCAATATGTTCCTCAAATTTGTATTTCTTAGAGGATTTATTTTTAGATACATATCTTATTATTTTGCTTTCTGCATCTGTAGCTTCTTTATTTTTTTCATACATTAGCATACTCTGCTTCTTCTCTGGCTCCTGCATTTTCTTCCTACATTATCTGACTTTAAGGACATTATTATGGTTAAATGAGTTTATAAGCGTGGGGCTCTGATCCCAAACAACTTGTGTTCTTATAAGACAGGAAGAGATACTATATTTCTTTCCATGTGCACAAACCAAAGAAATTCCCATCACCATCAAAGATACAGCAAGAAGTGGCTGACTGTGAGCTAGGAGGAGATCCCTCATCAGAACCAGTCCTCCCAGACCTCGATCTGGGATTACTGGCTTCCAACACTAAGAAAATAAATTTCTGTTGTTTTAGCCACACAGCCTGTGGTATTTAGTTATGGCAGCCCAAGACAGCTAATACACTAATCTTAATTTCATTAACCCTTTTTAGTAAAAACAAACCCTTGCCACAGTGCTACTGAGAAATATGGTCTCGCTTTCCTCACATATGCTCTGGGCATCTTACTCCAGAGTCCTGGCTGCTGGGGCAGCGCTTTTAACAATACCAGCCACCCAGAATCTTCCCACAGACTGTCTGAATCCGTTCCCATGAGAGACCTGAGTGGCTCAAAGGGGATTTGCCATTGCTTCTTTCGTTTGTTTTTTCACACTTAGCTCAGTAATACCTGTAAGGTATTTTATGTCTGTATTGGGATAGGTAACTGCCTTTCATTTTTCCCCTGAAGGATAGCCATTTGTCCCAACACTGTCAACTAGTGCATCTTTTCCCCACCAATTCAAAATATCGCCTTTGTCAAAAATTGTATTTCCTTGGGGTGCCTGGGTGACTCAGTTAAGTGTCTGCCTTGGGCCTGGGTCGTGATCTTAGGGTCCTGGGATTGAGCCCTCCGTCAGGCTCTCTGGTTGGTAGGGAGTCCGCTTCTCCCTCCCTCTCTCCCTCTGTAATCTCCCTCTCTGTCTCTCTCTCTCAAATAACTAAACAAAAAAATCTTTTCTAAAAAATTGCATTTTCTTGGCATGAGAGGCCCCATGTACAATGAAGTGCCCCCACCTTGTAGGACAGGGAAGAGGAGGGGGCTTGCATGAGGGAGAGGAAGAGGAGAGGGAGAGGAGGGAGAGGAAGAGGATTTGGGAATGCCAGCCGCTGGAGGCTACATGAATGTGGCACTGGTTGTGGGAGCTCTAGGCATGGAGGCAGCTTGGCGACAGTAGGCTGCAGTGACTTTTCCATAGACTGTTATGGCTTTCATGGTTTTGGTCTTCGAGTGCATCTAAAAATATTACACACAAAATCAGCTTCTTAATTTTCTCAAGTTTCAAAACCCACAGTGCCTATATGTCCCTTGCTTCATTGGATTTCTCAACAGTGGCTTTTCAGCATGGCTTGTCTGAAATTCTTAGACTACAGAATTCAAGACGATGGTAGATTTTATCATGATTTGCTTTTGAATTTAGTTTATTGAGGTTCATGATAAGTGGAAAATAATTTCAGAAAATTCATTTTGTTCAGAATTGCATAGAATTCCAGAGCCAGTATTGTTTAGAATTCCAGAGCCAGTATTGTTTAGCATTAAAGCAAAAGCCCACCTTTGCTTGTTTATGGAAAGTATTGCTTTAGGAAATAGATATGATGCATTTAATCTACATTTGTTTTAAGTTATGGCAGGTTTTATATGAATTTTAACCTTTCAACAAATTTCCAAAACTGGATTATGCCTTTGATAAAAATTAAAATGATTTATCACATCTGGGAGGGGGAGAGGAATATATTTTCTTAGACACATGTATATGTTTCAGCATTTTATTTATTTATTAGAGAGAGAGCACGAACAGGGAGAGAGGCTGAGACAGGGGGAGAAGCAGACTCCCTGCTGAGCAGGGAGCCCAACTCACTGGTCAATCCCAGGACTCTGGAACTGTAACCCAAACTGAAGATAGACACTTAACAAACTGAGCCACCTAGGCACCCTGTTTCAGTATTTTATATCTTGTCCCATTGATCCATATTTTATTTCTATCTTAGTATTTTATTATTTTATTTATTTTTTTTTTATTTTGCTTATTTATTTGACAGACAGAGATCACAAGTAGGCAGAGAGGCAGTCGGGGGCACGGGGGGGGGGGGGGGGGGAAGTAGGCTCCCTACTGAGCAGAGAGCCTGATTCGGGGCCCAGAGCCCTGGGATCATGACCTGAGCCCAAGGCAGAGGCTCTAACCCACTGAGCCACCCAGGCGCCCCTGTATTTTACTATTTTAATGACCAAGGCTTTGCAATGAATTTTGATGTCTAGTCATTCCTTACTATCATTGTTTTTCTAAACATTCTTGGCAGAGTATTTTCACGGTTTATTTTCTGTTAAGAATTTTGACTTTGTCAGTTTCTTTCTTTCTTTTCTTGTAAGTCCTACTGGGAAATTCCACACTTCTAAGTTCGTTTTTTTCCTGTAAAACTAGAGGACACACACAGACGCAGACACACAAGGACAGAACAGGAGAGGAAACAACAGCAAGGAACTTTTGAAAGAAGGAAAGAATATGGTAATTGACTTGGCAAGTCCAGGGAAGCCACATCCTGGGCCAGCAGTAGAGAAGGCTGACAGCCAAGCTGTTACACTGTGTAGAAGCCTCACGAGGCACAGAGCTGGCAGCACAGCCACTGGGTGTGGTGCGGAGTAGGCAAGGAAAGCTGCCTGAGCACCCGTTAGATCCCTAAGTCCTTACCCTGGTTCCAGGTCTCTGGTTTGGGGGACACCAGACATGGTTGATGGTACACAGCCGGAGGATCAGATGAATGTGTGCCTTGTGAATGTTGCATACTGACTTCCTAGCCCTTTGCCGCCGCTCAGCTACCAAATTTCAGGTAGCTGGTCTTCTCGTCTTAAGTCTGCAGATTGTAAAATCTCTCCGGGAAATCAGAGCAATCTAAGGGGGAGGAATAAAAAAGCCTAAAGGGATGAAGGGGAGGGTCCCCAGCAGACAGCTAGGGTTGCAGAGCTTCCAGTGGGCCTTTGATTCTTACGAATAAAAAACAAAAACAACCAAAAAAACCCAAGGATAATCAGTAATCTGAGGAAAGCCTGTAACATGGAATGTGGAGACTAAAGTGAACAAGCCGTAAAAAGCAATGTGGAGGAAGTAGAGACCATAAAAGGAAGGAGAACAATAAAACAAACAAACTCCTGTCTTTAAGCCGCTGGGAAGTAAAACAGAAAAACTAAATAAAAAAGAAAGATGGAACAAAATGTTCTCTTAGAAATTAAAGACGGGAGAGAAAACTGGAAGGGAAAGGATCAGAAAATGAGGAGGTCTAGTACCTCAGCAGAAGCAGCTCCAAAAAGAAAGATTAGGGACAGGAAAAGGGGAAATTCTCAACTAAAGTATTTAATAAAATTTTCCCAAACTGAGGGACTTGAGTTGCTATATTGTAAGTGCTCACTGAGTACCCAGCACAGGGATTGAAAATAAACTCCTATGCAAGTATGTTATCTCCACAGAAAAATGTTCAGCCACTGATAAAGATGTAAAGAGTTATGGATAGTGCTCTTATGATATGATATGATATGATATGATATGATATGATATGTATCTTTTGGCATGTGCATATATATATGCATTTCTGTTGGGTTTGTACCTAGGAGTAGAATTGCTGATACAATAAAATAAGAATAAATAATAAGTAAATAAATAATATAAATAACATCAAAGAGTTTTCCAAATTGGCTAGAAATATGATTTCCATTTCTATTTTTTTATTTTTTTAAAGATTTTATTTATTTATTTGGCAGTGAGAGAGACAGCGAGAGAGGGAACACAAGCAGGGAAAGCAGGAGAGGGAGAAGCAGGCTTCCCATTGAGCAGGGAGCCTGACTCAGGGCTTTCATCCCAGGACCCTGGGATCATGACCTGAACTGAAGGCAGACGCTTAACTGACTGAGCCACCCAGGCAGCCCCATTTCTCTTAGTTTATAGCCAGTCAAAAGCTAACAACAACTCAGGTGTCCCGTCTGTAGGAGAATGCATAAATATTTCCATGAAATACTATGCAGCAGTGAATATGAACAAGCTTTTATGACATGGAGTAACACGGAGGAATTCACCAGCCCTGTTGAATGAAAGAAGTCAGACAAAAGAGTACATGTTGTATGTTGCCACCTATGTAAATTCACAGACAGGCAAAACTAAACTGTGATGATAGGAATCAGGATGATGGCTACCTTTGGAGGGGGATTTTGTCTGAAGGGGCATGAAGGGAGCATCTAGGAGGTAGGAGTATTCCCTTCCAATATCTGGATGGTGGTTGGTTACGTGATAGGTTCATTCTGAAGATTCATTAAGCTGGACTCTTATCATTTGTATGCTTTTCTGTTTAAATGTTATATTAAATTAAAAACAAAGTTGTCAGTATGTTAAGTGGTTCATGGAAAGGTGTTTTGAAGTTAACGTTAATTGGAATTAACAGAACAAAACTGTGATAACACTGTAATAGTAAAAACTTTTTGTGTGTGTACACACAGAGGCCTGCAGAAAGGACTGCAAGTAGTTGATAGTTCAGTTTGTTATTTTTCTGTGTAAATTTGTACCTTATAAAGGGGGACGAAAACCCCATGTGTCTGCTGCTGGTTGTATTGCTCTACTAAAAACAAGATTGTCCTGTCCTCGGCTGTGCCCCCTAAATTGGGGTAGGTAGGGTGATTGCCTAAAGCTGGTAGTTTTGGTTTGTTTTGAAATTTATCATAAGGTAAGTAGTATCATGACTGCCCCCCCTTTACTTTCAAATGTGACATTTACGAAGATGTGAGTATGTTGCTGTTTCTTGATCTGTTTTTCCTTGTTTTCCTAGGTTTTTGTGGAGACCCTGGATAAGTGTTTTGAAAATGTTTGTGAATTGGATTTGATCTTCCATATGGATAAGGTACCTTCTCTCCCTAACCAGGGTTACTAGAAAACTAAAAGCCTAGGTTATTTCTATCTACCTCTACACCTTTATGTTCTTTTGGTGGCTTTTTACTCTGGGAGTAGTCCCAGATGTTGTGTTTCATTTAATAACTTAAGTTTAATAGATTTGGGAGCATTTTGCTAAGATCTGTTACCAGTTTTAACACACACATGAGATTACTGGGCCTATGTCTTGGTTCATGTTTTTATAGACAGACTTCTTTGCAGAGAGCAGTGATGTCACTATGATGACTGATTGCCACACTAGTGGCATGAGAAGTTGTTTTATGTTGATTGTAAAATGAGTTCCCTTGGCATAATCTAGTGACAGTGAAGCTTTGGAAGAATCATCAATGATGTAGGGTCTTTGACCTAGCTAGCGAAGGTTATAATTTTCCCAAAGAGGAACACTGTGACTCAGACATTTATAACATCATTCGAGGTCAGGTGGTATTCTGTAGGGAAGCAGACTGTCGGGCTGAACTGAAGTACAAAGTGCTGCTGGCATCACTTTGACATGGCCTGTGTCCCCATGTGCCAAGTTAAAGGTGGGAGATAGCCAGCAAGGGGATAGGACCTGCCCCATGTATTTTATCCAGCTGGGCTCATGCCGTGTCCAGTGCTGTTCACCTTGAGTGTGCTTGCTCCTCGTTTCCTTCAGCTGGTTGTCACCATGCCCCATGGCCCTTGGAGAAAGCAAATGATTTTTTAGGAGACTACAACTCATTGCTAAGCCATGATCCTTTTTACTCTATTTTCATCCCAACGAGGTAGTTGTTTTTAGATCCATCATCACTAGCATTGCCGTCTAGAGGACTTTCTTGTCATTTTCAAGGAGGATCTTCAGTCTCCGTTAACTCTCCTGAGATTCGTGGATGACACTCTCCGGGCGAATGCAGTGAGTGCATTCTTAAGGTTGGATGTTGGAATGAGTGACGTTTTCTCTCTGAACAGCTAGCTTAGTGCTGAGACTCCCTGAAGCAGCCTGGTACAGGAGAGTCACAGAAGCCCATTCTTGCCAGAGATACTTGCCTTGGGGCTCCCTGATAGGCTCAAAGCATCCAGAGCTCACCGGTGCTTTTGAGGAGGACACTCTCCCTTTCCATGTGAAAGAATCTTAGAAACTTCAGAGACCTCTTCACCTCCTCTTTGCAAGCATTTAGAGTTGCTTTAAGCTTGTCGGTTGTTCAAGGTGCTGTCTTGTAATTTCCCTTAAGGAGAGCCATAGGTCATAGGTGGGTGTGGCTTTAAAAGGAAATAAAAAGCCATCAAAATGTTGTTCTTTCTCCTGTGTTTTATCTTTAAGTAAGTTCCATAAACTAGTTTGCTACTGCTGCAGATTCCTTTCACAGTTTATAACCTGTCTATTTTTAGTTGCTCATGTGACGTCAGGGAATTACCCTCCATATTCCCTGAGATCTTTGGAAAGTGCTGGCGCAAGGAGCCAGGGCCTCACCCTGCTCCCCTTTATAGTGTGGAAGTTGTCTTTCAGCAGGTGCCCTTTTTTAGTTCCACCTCAAGGCTTATCTTTGCCCTCACATTGAACTCACATAGGTTGCTAATTCAGGCGTATCTTCTACGGCTAGGTAGGCAAAGGACCTGTCAGAAGACAATAGGAATGGCACCTTGAACTCCGTCCTTCTGGACTGAAGAAACCTCTCTACCCTAAGTCTCCTCACCTCCTCGCCCTCCCTTTCTTCCTGGCTTAAAGGAAAGTGTGTTTCATCCCATGTGTAGAGCCAGATCCCCTTCCTGTCTCTCCCCACCATACACCACAGTGACTCGGAGCTGTCTGTATCTGTTCCTTCTCCTGTGGCTACAGTCTCTCACAGAACCTACCTGTTCCCTTGCTTCTGCCGTTTTTTTAACTGGTGTCTCATCTCCAGTCTTGCGTTTAAGGTGAACATCTTGAGTGTGTGAATGATTCACATTCAGTCATGCATTTCTGCTTCATCTGTTCCCTTTCTGGAGCCCTGGCTCCTGGTTTTCACTCTCACCCAGAAGGCACTATAATTTCCTAGTCCTGTTTGCCAGTATCACCTTCTGGATGGTTTCTGCAGCGATCAGTGCTACTGATTCTTCCACGAAGTACTGCCTTCGTAGTCCTTTTTCCACCTTTGCTTCTGTTACACAGAACCCTTTCGGCTCTTTTTCTCTTCCCACCTCTGTCACTAACTTATGTTGTCAGTCATCTCTTAACTCACTCTTCTTGCACTCCTGTTTCTAGCCCAGATCTGTCATTTCTAGTCCGGTATGGCCCGAGTCCCATGCCTGTATTTCCCATTGCTGGAGGCATTTCTCCCTCCTTTCATTCCAGCATCTGACTTCTTCCCCCCGCTTCTTATCCAGAGCCAGATTCGGCCTGTGTCTCCTGAACACCCTTTCCTCCTCCAGACTTCCTTTTCCACTGGTGCTGCCACCATCCTCTGGCAAGTGCATTCAAAACCTCAAAACTTTGCCTCCCTCTTCTTTGCTAGTAACAGCTAGTCAGTCACTAAAACCTGTCACTTCTCTCCGTAGACTCCTTATATCTGTTCTTACATTCACCAATTGTTAACATTTGTACACTTGCTTTAACATCTCTCTATATGCGTATGTGCTTTTCTTCTCGACCCATCCGAGTTCGTTGCAGACGTCATGACTTCTCATCCCTGAATACTTCAGTAGACATCTCCGGAGAACAAGGACATTGTCTTATATGTTGTGCATAATTCTGTAATTAACGCAATAAATTAACCACAGCATAATTAACATACTTGAAGTCTAACACCAAAAAATACTATTATTCAAAATATAGTTCATATTTAAATTTCCTCCCTTGCCCCACTAATGTCATTTATATTTTTAACACCGATTCCAACTATGGGTCAAGCCCTGTCTTTACTTATGGTGCCTCTTGATTTCGGTTGTGTCTGTCAGGTTTTCTAGCCTTACTTCCTCCTCCTTGTTGATCCTGCATGTGGGAATTATATATATTTTTTTTCCCTAAAGTACCCATTAGACTAGCTGCTCCCTTGAGCACAGACCAGTTTGGGTCCTATTATCAAGCCTTGACCCCCTGGCCAGGCATTCAGGGTTGTCTACAATGGTCCCTATTCTATCTTGGCCTTGCTTACCATTTCTTCTTGCCGGATACCTCTGCCGCAGCGGGACTGGACCAGTCTTGGTCACGTTGTAATTCCCGCTCAGAACCTCTGCCTGAACTGCCTTTTACATCTTTTTGTGACTGAATCCAGCCTGTCATTCAGGCCCAGCTCGAATCCTACTGCCCTAAAGCTTGTCCTCATCACCCTGGGCTATGATGATCTCTGTGGACCACATAGAGTGCTATTTCTGGCCATATGTTACTTAGTTTATATAAGTGTGTGTGTTTTCCATACTTGACTAGATTATCCTTATCTTTATGTTTGCCGTGTCTCCCTCACCAATTCCAGCGTGGTACCTGAATGAGGTTAATCTTCACGATGAGCGTTCCAAGGATTGCCAGGTACCTACACTCATCAGGTTGTTCATTGTTTAAGCTGCTACAGGCTGGGTAAAGTCTGATTTCAGTCTCTGGAGTAGTCTTCAATCCAGACTGTGCCATTTGGAACTTATTTTGCCTGGGGCATTTGATTCCCTTTTGCTCTCGAGATACCCAAATAGCTCAGTGCCATAACTAAGTTGGGTATTGATGTTAATTATGATCAAATAAAACCATATGGGATGCCTCTCTGCCTACTTGTAATCTCTTTCTCTCTCTCTTTGTCAAATAAATAAATAAATAAATCTTGAAAAAAAAAACAACCATATGGGTAGCATATTTTGATCTACGAGTGGCTCATTAGCAAAGCTGGATTTGGCACTCAGTTGGGCTTTCAGGATTTAATGGTCAGAGTCACAATTCAGTGGCTGCATCAAGGGAGTTTATCCAGACTTTTTATGGACTTGGGTTTGCCCTGGGCTATCTCAAGAGGGTTGGAAGGTATGTTTTTGGGAGGGTCTGAGGCCAAGAAACCTCATAGTATGGACTTTAAAAATCTCTTGCTAAGTATAGACTGCTGAAGTGGGGAAATGCTGAGGGCTCAAAATTGGAATGAACTGCTGAGCCCAAGATGAAAGGATCATAAATGTTATGAAGGATGGTGCTTATTTAATATCCCTTCTGGGAACAGAGCTTGTGATAACAGAGATCATTAAGGCCCTCCACACCCTGATGACATTAAGGCCCTCCACACCTTAGTGACCTTGAAGCAGGTATCCTGATTGCCAGTGTCCAAAAATGGAAGACAGTGAGGGACACATACTTTGTGTGTTTTTAGTGCGGAAGAAGCTGCTGTTTTGGCATAGAAGAATAAGACATTCTGTTTGAGTTTTAGTGCTTGAGAAGGCCCTAGTCGGCATGCTGACCATCCCTGGCTACCCGTGTCTTTCTGGCTTATGCCTAAGAGGGAGGAGGGGAGCCTAGGCCAACCTTTGGTCCCACTGCATTCCGAGCCCTTCTCTGCTGATGCTTGATGGATAAGAATTTTGTGGCAGAATATTTTTCAGAGGCCAATATCTTATCCTTTCAGAACAACTGATAGAGACCAGCAATTATGATTTCTTAGGTTTCTAACATCACTATTCTTTGTTTAAAGAGAAAGAAAAGCTGACACTGTTCCAAACCACTCTTACTGTCTGCTGCGCTGCTTCCCATTCTGTTCTTGAACTTTGCGCTGCCTCATTGTCTGCCACTTGAAATCGCCAGAACCTGTTTACTTTGTTTCATCATTCCTTATTAGTGGTTGAGGGGTTAAGGGCATTAGGATGATAGTGTATACAGCATAGCATAGCAAAATCTGACCTTTAGAGCTCTCTGTTTTCAGTAAACAGAGAGAAACAGCCTTTTCAGTAAAACCCAAAGTTTGTCCAGACTGTAGTCAATAGTATAGCTTAATACTAATGATATCACTTGGATATGTTGCAGCTGAAACACGGTATATATTACTTTGTTGATTTGTGGGTGCCCTAAAAGGCTGGAATTGAGGTCAGTTTTACTGTTTTTGTGTTATCCTTTGTGATGCAAGAGAGGGTTGGCCTATTCTGAGGCAAAATCCAGAATTTCTTGATCCCTAGTTGAGAACCCTTGTCAGGCTTGGTGTTTGTATCAGTCTAAGTAGACGAGGTAATATATATATAACTCCAAAATTCCAGTGGCTTATATAGCAACACGGTTTCTCACTCATGCTGTGGTGTCTCTGTTCACTATAGTCACTTGGGTGTTCAGGCTGATGACATCCTCCTCACCATGTCCTTCCAGCTGGACTGACATTTCATTGGTCTGGGCAAGCCACCTAAGTGGCTAGGGAAATGCCTTCCTTCCATGTGCCAGGGACGGGGGCTGGGGGGGTGGGGGGTTGGAGGTTGGACCTGAAATAGTTTTTAATGTTGCTAGAGACTACCACACACATTTTCACTTATTTTCTTAGAGGAAAAGCTGACATTTGCTTCAGGATCAACTTATGGGCAGGAACCTGGAAGTTTTGGTATCCGAAAGATAGAGCAACGTTCATGAAAGAGGGAAGCATAGTTGACTCTTAGAAAAAGGCATCTCATATAGCAGCTTTTCGGTTTCTCTACCAGAATATATGACATTCCTATCCTATACCTTTCACATGAATTTAAGGTGTTTAGGAAATTAAAATTTCTTAACAGAATAAATTGCTTCTACCTCCTTCCCTAGAGAGGCTTTCCCAAATCATCTATCTTTACCTTGGCTCCCTGACCTAAAGCACTAATGTCTGTTGAGAGTGTTTTTTATCTTTTTTCCCCCTCTGATTATCAGACGAATAAAAAACACTTATTAATGAGAAGGACCCTGTGCTAGATATGGAGATGCAAAGATGGAAAAGAAAACGCCCTGCCCTCAAGAAGCTGATAGGCCACTTAGAAGGGTGGGTCCCTTAGAGATGTTCCTCGGTCTTGGAGGAAGCAACAGTTTTGGAAAAGACGCCATAAGTTGAGTGTAATTTCTCGATAGGCATGGTGTTATATGAGTGGGCTCTCGTCTTGCACTACTTTTATAGAAGTGAGCACAGGCACCGCATTTAGTCCCATGTATGTAGTATATCTGCATATTATTGTACCTTGTAAAACTGGAGTGTATATGAATTATTTATATAGAATAATATAGTTCCTAATCATGAGTTCTGTGATTTAATGATATGTGATCAGTGGTAGAGAAAGAAAAGTGGGACTTTGAAGAGATGTGTTTCTGAGACTAGGTTCTGAAGTGGAAGTGGCCAGGGTCGATGGCAGCCCACCTGCACTCTGACTGGTCATCTGGGGTCCTAGACATGGGAGCACGTTAGGCAGCCTGCTGAGCACAGCGGCTGTTGCTGAGTCATAACAGCACGGATGAGGCTGGGCAAGTACCACAGGTGTGGTGGCCCAAAGTCAGGTAGCTGGGGAAAAACCCTAGCAGTGTGTGGTAGAAGATCAGTGCTGCCCAAGAAGAGCAGTGAAGGCTGTACAAATTCCTGAGCAGAGACTCACCAAGGGGAGAAGTAGTCACAGAAAGGGAAGTTCATATCCATTTAGTCTGGTGCCAGGCATAGGAACTTTATGCTCAGTCATCTTTCATAAAGGGGATGGTAATACCCATACATAACAGACCAGCAAGCCAATGCTCAGGCTGAAATGCCCAGAATATTAAAGATCCACATTCTCGGGGCGCCTGGGTGGCTCACTCACTAAGCGTCTGCCTTCGGCTCAGGCTGTGATCCCAGGGTCCTGGGGTCAAGCCCTGCATCAGGCTCCCTGCTCAGCGGGAAGCCTGTTTCTCCCTCTCCCACTCCCCCTGCTTGTGTTCCCTCTCTCGCTGTGTCTCTCTTTGTCCAATAAATAAACAGTCTTTAAAAAAAAAGGCATGAAGACTGCTGATAAAACAAGTGCGCATACTGTAAACCAGCCACATTCTTTGCATTAAAGCTCAGATATCAGAATTTGAGTTTTAAAGCATGAACATCATGATAAATATGTAGACATTTATGAGATTGGTCCATTTTTAATTCCAAAACCGGAATTCTAGGAGGCAAAGCAGTAGGAAGTGAAGGTATGGCAAAGGGTGGGGAGGAGCACGTCAACATTAGGGGAGACTTGGAACCACCCATAAACTCAGCTCTAGCTACGCAGAGTCAGCCAACTCAGGCGCTATCGACATGTCGGGTTGTGCAGTTTTTCATTGAATTGCTGGTATTTACCATCCCTGACCCCCTCGACTAA
This sequence comes from Taxidea taxus jeffersonii, assembly GCA_003697995.1. Classification (NCBI taxonomy): domain Eukaryota; kingdom Metazoa; phylum Chordata; class Mammalia; order Carnivora; family Mustelidae; genus Taxidea; species Taxidea taxus. The sequence continues at coordinate 116,122 of RCUC01127408.1, forward strand.
ATGCCAGCAGGGCCTCTGCCTCGTACGTGTGCAGACGCCGTCTGGGGTGGGAGCACAGTGTGAAGGATTGAGTCTGAGCAGACTGTGGAGAGCCTTGTCTCTGCGGTGCTGAGTCCAGCGGGCATTTTCCAGGGACCTTCTCACGGAGCTGTTTCCACACTTCCTCCTCCTTAGAACTAGAAAGTTCCTTTCCGTTTTAGTTCCCATGGCATGCATTCACCTGGTCATTTATCTATCTTTCTGGCCATTCCATCTGGCCTTTAGGCTTCTTGGAGTTTAGTCCCATTTCTCTTTTCTTTTAGACACTCTCTTCTTAGGAAGTCATCAGTCTGCTGGTGACTTCTAAATTACCAGCTGAACTCATGTCCAAAACCGGGTCTCTAGCCCCCTGCATCTCCAGACCGACAATTCTGACTTACCCTTCAAGAAAGTCTTCGAAAACCCTTTCTGACATTTCCTCTCCCTGCCCAGAGATGAAATAAGTATACTTTTCTTGTCCCCCTGCAGCACCCCTCAACTACTTTTGTCATTATCTTTAACGTCATGTGTTGTTTTTGCTTGTTTACCTGATTCAGAGCGTGGACGCCAGAGCCTGCGTGCCTTGGCTTGAGTCCTGGTTCTTCCCTAGGAATTGTATGACTTGTGTCTTAGGAACTTATGCATGGACGGGAATCGTGAGAGCACCTAGTTCTTGTTTGCCCCTCACCCACCTCATACCATTATTAGGGTGGGCATCAGACTGTCTCATTCACCACTGTGAATCTGGTTAACACAATACTTAGTACATTCTGGTTACTCAGTTCTTGTTGAATTCATTTTATCTATCCACTCTTAGAGGTGCTTGGTAAAGTTAAAACATTCCTATCTTTGGGCACCTGGGTGGCTCAGTGGGTTAAAGCCTCTGCTTTCAGCTCGGGTCATGATCCCAGGATCCTGGGATCGAGTCCCACATCGGACTCTCTGCTCGGCGGGGAACCTGCTTCCCTTCCTCTCTCTCTGCCTGCCTCTCTGCCTACTTGGGATCTCCATCTGTCAAATAAATAAAAAACCTTTAAAAAAAATTCCTATCTTTATGAACCTTATATCTAGTAGGGGAAGATAAAATGTATATTAGGTGGTGTTAGGTGCAGGGGAGAAAATAGAGCAGGTCAGAGTTGGGGATACTGGGTGGCTGGGGAAGGCATCTCTGATAAGGTGGCAGGTGAGCGAATACTTGAAGGAAGTAGAAATGAGCAAGATGTGGCTTTCTGGACGGGAACCTTCTAGGTAGATAGACTAGCAGGTATAAAGACCTGGAGGCCAGTATGGCTAGATGAAAGTGAAAAAGGTGGGAAGTACAGGTGACCTTGAACAGCACAGTTTTGACTTTGTGGGCCCATTTATATGCAAGTTTTGTTTTCTTAATAAATACAGTCTAGTACTGTAAATGTATTTTTCTTCCTTATAATTTTCTTAAACATTTTCTTTTCTCCAGCTTACTTTAAGAATATACTAGAGAGGGGACGCCTGGGTGGCTCAGTTGGTTGAGCAGCTGCCTTCGGCTCAGGTCATGATCCCAGCGTCCTGGGATCGAGTCCCACATCGGGCTCCTTGCTCAGCGGGGAGCCTGCTTCTCCCTCTGCCTCTGCCTGCCACTCTGTCTGCCTGTGCTCGCTCTCTCTCTCTCTCTCTAACAAATAAATAAATAAAATCTTTAAAAAAAAAAAAAAAGAATATACTAGAGAGTACATATAACATACAGAATATGTGTTACTTGACTCTTTATATTATTGGTAAGGCTTCCAGTTAACTGTAGGCTATTAGGAGTTGAGTTTTGGAGAAGTCAAAAGTTCCACGCAGATTTTTGACTATGTTGGGGTGGGGGCAGGAGTAGTCAGTGCCCCTAACTCCCAAGTCATTCAAGTGTTCTCTGTAATAGGAGTTGAGGTTCGGGGGGG
>ML101009.1:6346-31125 GCA_003697995.1 Taxidea taxus jeffersonii
AAAAAAAAAAAAATGAATGTCTGACCTCCAAAACTGGAAGACAAGGAACTGTCATTGCTCTTGGCCACACAGTTTGGTACCTTGTCACTGCAACCCTAAGGAGCTAACAGATGGGTCTTGAGTGTAAATGCAAATAACGTTCTGAACGCAGAAGTTAGAACTCAATCATGGGTCCCTATCTACAAAATAAGGAAGCTAGAATCACTGGTAAATTGGCACAGCTATTCAATGCAGGCCTCTGAACTCCCAGCAGCAACCTCCTCAAGCACACTGAGGTGTGTGTCAACATCATTTCAGAAAAAGGCTCCAACTCTAGTCTTCTTTGGCCTGGTTCTTCATCTCAGAGGTCAGCCTCACTGAACCCTAATCAGACTTCCCCCCCCCCCCGGCCGCATAAGTCAGCATCTAAGTTCCACCCATTTGAATGGGAATCCAAAGAAGACATGAATATGTGAGAAACACCAAACCAAAGTTGCGCTTCTGCATGCTAGTGTTGGGTAAGGCTCACACCAGACTCACCCCAACTCCTTGAGATACTGATTAGAAAAGCTACTGCTTGGAGGATCAGTCAGTACCCTCTTTTTTACAAAAAGCATTAACAGTTGTGCCAACAGCCTGCTTCACATAACAGTATCTCTAAAGAATAAATGGCCAAAAGCAAAATAAACCAAATAAAAAAGTTACTTTTAAGAGTTTTTAGTTCAGAACTGTCAGCTTAATTAATTGATTTAACTGACTAATTAATATCCCATTATAAATAAGCACTAATACATAAATAAATAAATAGCCAACATTCATAAAGACTAGGGCTAGCCAACTAGACCCCGACACTGAAACTTGTTAGCAGATTTCTGGCTGGGGTGAGGGTTGGGAGTATGGAGGTGGCCCTTTCGGAGTGCAGCAAAAGTTACTGATATTTCCTACAGAGGGGCAAGCAAGAACCAAAAATTTTACATATAACTTCAGACTACTCAAGAACTCTTAGTTCTTCCCTCCTTAGTTCCTCTCCTATAGGTCCCTGAACTACAGCCTCTCGGCATGACAGAAAAACTTGGCTAGTGAAAAGAGAGAACCTTTCAGAGTCAGGGACTTCTGATAAATTACTGAGTTTGCTACTTACTAGCAGTTTAACCACAAGGAAGTTCCCTAGTAACTTCTCTTGCCCTTGGACTCCCAGACTCTAAAATAGGAATATCAATATCTGCCACACCAGGACACTCTGAGAATGAAAAAGCAACATGAAAATCACTCTCTCAAGTGCCAAGTACTATATCAGAATTAATTGTTCTAATAAAAGACATTCTCGGGGCACCTGGGTGGCTCAGTGGGTTAAGCCACTGCCTTCGGCTCAGGTCATGGTCTCAGGGTCCTGGGATAGAGCCCCACATCGGGCTCTCTGCAGGGAGCTTGCTTCCTCCTCTCTTTCTGTCTGCCTCTCTGCCTGCTTGTGATCTCTGTCTGTTAAATGAATAAATAAAATCTTAAAAAAAAAAAGATGTTCTCTTAGGAAACCACTTTCTAAATTGCAGAATAATAAATTGTTATTACATGGGCTCAAAAAAAAAATGTCTTGGAAATACATTTTCTGTGGTTAGGGGAAAAAAATCCCCCCCAAAGTCACAAAACTTCTAAACTGGAGACAGAATATATGTTAGCAGTACTACACTATAGTTCTGTTTACAATTTGCCCCCAAGGGGCCTAAATGTGTAGTCCCAAAAGTAGTAATTCTGGACTGGAAACTGGACACCACTGCCAGTAACCCCAGGCAGGCTGCATGCATAGAGTGATGAGGGTACAGGGAGTGACAAAAGGTCCCCTAGGAAACATTAAGATTATTGAGCCATTGCTCTGGGCCAAGCAGTGTCAGGTGCTTTGCATATACCATGATATCTAGTCCTTCCACACAACTTTCCAGGAGACTGTAGTTCCTAAAGGGTGGCAGCCATGACTACTTTGTTCACCACAGCAAATAGCACAGTGCCTGGCAAACAGGAGATACCTATAGCCTTGCTGCATAATGGATGAAACATTATCATTCTCAGCCTCAGTGAAGCTGAGGAACTTGACTTATATTAATAAACAACAATGCTTGGAACCCACGTCTGCCTGTTTTTAAGTTCTACAATACCATGCTATCTCTGGTTTTGGAAGGTAAGAACTCATACTGTGCAGACCCTGACTGAGCAAAGAGCCTTCTTGTGAGAATCAATGCAAGTCCAAGGACTTTCTAGGGACAGAGTCCTTGGGATATAGGTGACTCAGAAAGGCACAGTTTCAACCAAGCATGCCAGCCTGAAGTTGGGACCAAAGCAAACTGACCAACTAGCCTGACGGGCTTGCTTCAGACAGAATGTGAGCTCCGCAAGAGCAGGAGTTTCATCTGTAATGGCCACGTGCTTAACATAATGCCTGGAACACAAGAGGTGCTCAAAATGAAATAAACACGGGCCATCATTCATTGAAGGAAGAATGAGAGCAAATAGAAAGGAGTGTGACAACCAGAAGAAAGATGCTACAAAAAGCTTAAGACTTAAGAAAGGTTAAAATGAAAACTCTTATGCACCAAGACTCACCCAGAGATCCCCTTAAACTATTTCTAAAAGAGATAGAGTTCTTGGGGCAAGGTATAGCACCATCAAGATGACAGAGAAAAGTGGACCTTAAAGAAAAGCTCTCCCACCCAGACCCTGCATCCTTGATGCCACAGGTAAAACTACAGGAAAAGACTGTTTCAGAGAAGCAGAAGTAAGAACTTCACTGAAGTGGCCTTTTGTTTGAGAATGCCTTCATTTTATGAGAATCTTACCACTCTGATCCTAGTGGTCCTTAAATGTTGCTAGTAAATATGAATAATGTGAGAAATAATAGCTGTCAGAATCTACAATGTGGCATTTCATGATCATAGGCACAGTCCTTGTGGCACGGTGGGCAAATTAAAAACATTCTTTAATAAGTCCTAGGCCCAGGGCACCTGGGTGGCTCAGATAAATTAAGCTTCTGCCTTCAGCTCAGGATCCCAGGGTCTCAGAATCGAGTCCCTTATCCGGCTCCCTGCTCAGTGGGGAGCCTGTTCCTCCCTCTCCCTCTACCTGCTGCTCCCCCCTGCTTGTGCTTTCTGACAAATAAATAAATAAAATCTTTAAAAAAAATAAATAAGTCCTAGGTCCAAATGTACTACCTGTAAGATCCAGTCTGTGGCCCATTCTCCTTAGTTTAAATTAATGACTATCTCTTACTCATTGATCTATAGTAGGATATTGGAAATATTAATAAAAATTGTATTATGGCAAACGCTTTTTACTTTTTGGAAAACAGAGGAGGCATAAAATTCTAAATCACCAATTTCTTCTTCCATTTCTAAACTGAATAGCTGATAAACTCTTAAAAAACCAACGTGCACAATGCAAGTTTACAGACAGCCACCTGAACTTCAACATACATGATTAACAGTGAGAAAAAATATTAGGAAGGACTCTTCTTGAGAAATAAATTTACTTTCCAAATAATTAGACTTAATATGCATTTATACCTATTAGCAAGACCATCTGCTGTGAACCCCATAAATCTAATTTTTTTAAAGATTTTATTTATTTATTTGACAGAGACCACAGGTAGGCAGAGAGGCAGGCAGAGAGAGAGAGAGGAAGCAGGCTCCCTGCTGAGCAGACAGCCCGACATGGGGCTCAATCCCAGGACCCTGGGATCATGACCTGAGCTGAAGGCAGAGGCTTTAACCCACTGAGCCACTCAGGTGCCCCCTAATTTTTTTATAGTTACTACACATCTGATATGAAAATGATCACTGGTAACTGCAGAGTTTTCTGCATAGTTCAATTTCTTCCTCTTAAGCTAAACGTGCACTATAAAGCTGCCATCCTACTGTAGGAAGCAATGTCTATTTCCTTTAATAAAAATGAGTGTTGGGGCACCTAGGTGGTTCAATTCAGTCTGTTAGGCTGACTCTTGATTTCCCCTCAGGTCATGAGTTCAGGGTCCAGAGATCAAGGCTTCCCCCCTCAGGCTCAGCACAGAGCCTGCTTGAGATTCTCTCTTTCCCTCTCCCTCGACCCCTCCCCCTGCGCACGCGCGCGCGCGCGCGCGCTCTCTCTCTCTCTCTCTCTCGGTAAAAATCAATAAAATCTTTAAAAAAAAAAAAAGAGTGTCAACTAGGTTTGTCAAAAGCAAGCCAAGTGAAAAGGCTACAATCATCCCAAATTTTGTGTTAAGTAACTATGTTAAGTGTTTCAAACATCACACTAAAACTGGCCAGCAAGTACACGATGAGTGTTTCTAAGATAGTGTAGCACAGTAAGGTATAAAACCTCCGGACTTCAAATGAACAAAATATGCTAGTTCTCAAATCTGGCAAGAAATGCAAAACAATCTGAGATTTGGCCAATGAAGAAGAACAGTTGACATCCATAACTTATTGGCGATACGTACGCAGATCTTATTCTTCTGACAGGTCCCACAAAAAGTGAAACCGGATCATCCAACCTCCAGCCAACAGATCCTCGTATTTTTTTTTCTTTATTTAAATGAAAACGGCAACCAATATGCATCATTGAATTCATTTTAGGGAAAACAGAAATCTATAAAAAGATGAAGTCGTTCTCCAATCAGAGTCCTGCAAACTGCTGGTTCTCAACCTACTTGGGGTCAGGGTTGATCTAAATTCAGATTAGGGCACTTCCCCCACCTCCTTCTGCACTTGGGCACACGGGAGTGGTCACCGACTCTCTTCAGCTCTTCACTGAAGACTCAAAACCGCTGAAGAGAGTCGGTGACCACTCCCGCAGAATTGATACCTTGCCCAGAGACCACTGAGGGCAACTCGGGGGGCGCACAAATAAGGACAGGACTGGAGCACGGAAGAAGAAACTGAGTCAGGAAAGAAGCGGAAGCTCAAGGTGACCGGGGCACGGGGTCGCCTCGCGTCCCAGACCCTCTCCCCGTCCACGAGACCTCCCCACGCCAAGCCAGGGGTACCTGTCACCGGCCGCGCAGCCGCGGCACACGCGCCGCTCGCGTCCCCCTTCCTGCCCATGCTGGGGCCGCGTTTCGTCCGCGACGATGCCAGCGACAACGCCGGGGCGGGGCGGTGACGGCAGCTGCAGCGGCTGCGCCAGTGAGCGGCCGACACGCGCCTTTCCCGCGGCTCCCCTCAAGCCGGTCTCGCAGAGCAATAGCCCAGCTGCCTGCCACTTTTTACTTCCGCTTCCTAATGGCGAGAGCCGGAGGACTTCCGGCTACCAAGCCGGGGCTGGGCAGCCTAGAGCGTCGCGTGGTCACCATCTTGTATCCGAGGAAGCCCCACCTCCTTCTTTGCTCGCCTCTGTGTAGCGCCGTTGGGGAGGACAGCACCTTGAAGCTCGGGAATGGGACTAGGAGTGATCGCTGAGACCCAAAAACCGTATCGGGTGATGAAGCCGGATACACGAGTTTAAGCCTCTTTTCCGACTTGACTGTAGGACGCTTCAGAGTCTACTGCCTTAAACCCTTATATTAAAAGAACTGCACAATAAGGGAACAAAATTGCTTAATGTTTCTGAGCAACTTGAACTTTATCTTAACCCCTAAATCTTGGTTAACTACCGTTCCTGGGGGCGTGGGGAAAGGAAGACTTTTTTAAATTTTATGAGACGATTTAGCTTATACCGGCAGCGACAATTTCTGTGCAAGGAATATTTTGTCCTTTGATTGGGCGGGGGGCGGGGGGGTGGGTAGTCAGTGAATCACTGCAAAATTGTTTTAGAATATGTGACACAGGGCAAATCATTTTACCCCACCCACAAATGAATACGTCTTTGGAGTATATAGTTTTAACTAAGTCAAAGTGGGTTAAGCCTCTGCTTTCGGCTCAGGTCATGATCCCGGGGTTCTGGAATCGAGCCCTGAGGCGGGCTCTCTGCTCAGCAGGGAGCCGCTTCCTCCTCTCTCTGTGCGTGCCTCTCTGCCTACTTGTGATCTCTGTCAAATAAATAAATAAAATCTTCAAGAAAAATACATCAAAAGTACATATAAAGTGTAAAAGTTTGACTGACTTTTGATTTTATGACAAACAGTCCTTCCTCTGAGAATGCCAGAACAAGAACTAAAAACACTTCTAAACCTAATAGCTGTATGTCTATTCTGCTGGAGATTCCTACCTTTTAGGTTTTCTAGTCTTCACTGGAACATAAGGAGTTAAAATAATTTTATGGAATGGAAATGAGCGTTTTAAAATGTATTTCTTGAGGGAGCTTTTGTGTTACTAGCATTCCATTGGGTGTTTTCTACTCTTTAAATCACTTCAGGTGATGCTTCTATAAAAAGAATTGTTTTTTAATTCACATTTTGGAGTTGGGTTTTCACTTTTATTGTTTTGGTCTTCTGCTACGAACAACATTGTTTGCTTAGTGATAACATGCAACCATGTGATACTGCAAAGCTTCTAAGAAAGTTGGGTTTCTCTTTCCAAACTTTCTCAGAAATTTCAATATTTTATTTGGAAAATAAAACAGATTTTTTTTAAATTTTGAAATAAGTACAGAATCACAAGAGTTGCAGAGATAGTGCAGTGAGGTCCCATTTACCCTTCTCCTAGGTTCCCCCAATGATTATATCTTAAATATATCACAATATCAAAACCTGAAAATTGACATGCGTACAAGCTGTATGTATAGTTCTGTCCTTTTATCACATGTAAATTGTGTAATCACCAAAATCAAAATATAGAACTATTCCACAAATACGTCCCTTGGGTTAAGGAGAAGGAGGGACCAATTGGTGGACTTTAGGGTAGAGAAATTATTCTATATGATATTCTGTGGGTGAATACATGTAATCATACATTTGTCAAGCCTGTAGAATGTACAATACCAGGAGTGAACTATGGATTTGGGGGGATAATAAAGAAGTAACCTACTCACTCCTCATTTTAAAATGAGAAAAATGAGACTCAGACTTTCAAAAATAATTAATAGACTTTATTGTTAGTATGATTTTAATTCTACAGAATAATTAAGCAGATAGTACATATAGTTCCATATACCCATCATAACCCAGCACCCAATAACTGACAGGGAATTTGTTCTATCATTAACATCTTGCATTTTAGGATTATAGCCCTACAATGGAATATTGGGAATCATTCCAAACCACATATCTGACAAAACACTTGTATATAAAATATATAAAGGACTCTCAAAACTCACATCATGAAAATAAGATTGATAAGTTGTTATTAATTAAAGTCCGTACAAGTTTCATCAAGTTTCACTCTTAGCATTGTACAGTTTTACGGGTTATCACAAACACATAAAAGCTTGTATCTACCCTCTCAGTTTCATACAGAATAATTTTACCACTCAAATAATTCCCTATGCTTCACCTCTACATTTCTCCCCCAAAACCATAGCAACCACTGAACTTTTCACCATCTGCTATATACTGAATATTTGTGTCCTCCCAAAAATCATACATTAAAACCCACCCCTCAGTGTGATAGTATTTAGAGGTGGGGATTGGGGGGGGCGTGATTAGGTCATGAGAGTAGAGCCCTCATGAATGGGATTAGTGCCCTTATAAGGAGAGACCAGGAGAGCTCCCTTGCCCTTATATCTTGTGAGAACACAGAGAGAAGCTCTTGGGTATTGTCCACTCATTCCATTGGAACCCTTAACTCATTAAAGTTACTTTAAAGATCACACTGTCATAATTCCAAAATCTCTGCCTGTATGCCTGTAAATTTTGCTTAAAACCCACAATTATGTACTGGGTAAAACGCACTGAGGTAAATAGGCCTCAGTGTGAAGTTTTGTGTTTTTTCTGGCCACCAGTTAGGCTGTGTTTACTTTTTGCCATAGCTGTACATGTCAGAGACCTCCATTTCCTCTAATGTCCTTGTTTATGTCTCCCCTGTTATATCTGGGTTTCCTTAGAAACTGCTTCTTAAATAGAGCCTGATCATTATAGTTCTGTTGGCTATAATCTACATTATTATACAGGAACCCTGCTGATGTGGTGGTAAGGTCGATAGGAGGGCAAGCATTCTCTAATCCATTCTGCAATCCTATGATGAGGGCTTGGTCCTTTAGCAGGCCTATGCCCCTGGGCTGTGGCAACAGGGACACCTGGTGTCATCCGATTCATACAGTGTTCCCTTGAATCACGCCTCCCTATTGCAATGTGATTTTGCCATTCCTTCCATCAAGAGGTAGAGTCTATCCCCTCACCCCTTAAATCTGGACTGTCCTCGTGAGTTGCTTTGACCTAGAGAGTGCTGCGGACATGTCATTCTGGGACTTCCAAGCCCAAACCTTTAGAGGCCTAGCAGTTTCTGCTTTTGCTTTCACTCAGGATCCAAACTCCCCACAGAGAAGCCCAAGCTATCCTACTGGAGAAGGAGTCTGCTTTTTTTTTTCCTCCTTACAATTTTTTTCTTAATTGAAGTATAGTTGACACACATTGTTACATGAGACCACATTTTTTTAAAGCAAGTTGTAAATGTATCACCACAAGATAGGAGGGAAGCTTTCATTCTATATCCTTTTATATCACTCTTACACCCTTTACATTTTTAAAACTTGTTACATTACCTGTCTAAAAAAAGTAAGTAAACTTATTCTCAAAACATATTTTAAATATGTAGGCAAATAAAATAGAGGAAAAGGAGAAGGGACAAAAGAATATACAGATGAAGATCCAAACGGCAACACCTAAAATGTGTCCCCACTTGTGAGCCTGGAGCAATAGCTTGACTGGTTTGCAGGTCAGTAGCACCTGGGTAGTGAGGTCCACATGTACCGACAAGGTTTACTTTCTCCCCCAAATAAACCCTAATCCCACAGACTGACTAGCCATGGTCCCCTCGGGTCTAAAGAGAAGCCTGATCTTTGCGATAATCATGGCTCTGGGATGAGTAGGCTGTACCATCTCTCAGGACTCAGGAATCAGCCCTGGTGCTCACCAACTCTGTAAAATGCATGTCATGCTCATGATCCTGAGTGAGAAAACCCTCCAGATGCAGAACTGATTTTCTTCATTGCCACTCCCTCCCCACTCCTCTTGGGAGAAACTCAGCTGAACCCTCCCCAAACTGAGAAGACAATAGTTCCCTGGGAGACGTTACCTGCCCCGGATCCATCTTAGCCAGACCACCTCTATCATCTGAATGTACCAGAGGAACAACATGTACAACAGTCAGGGGTCACCACTTGGTGTGTTTTCACACAGCAGGTAGAGGTAAAATTTCCAATTATCATCACTCAGACCTTTGGCACTTGGAACGGGAGGGGTTTCCAAGTTTTGGTTTTCTCTAAGCATTTCTCTGCTTTAGGATTCTTCAATAAGGTATCCATGTCATAATGATTTCTTACTGTTCTTTTAATATAGATTCAATTCAATATCCATTCATCCTCTTACTCCTGAGCTGACTTCAATTATATTCTTGCAGAAACTTGAATAATCTCCTCTTGGTAACTATGATTTAGGTCTTTATTCTGCTAAAATAAAGTAAAATAGTCCACTCTGTATATCAGATTGGTTCAGGAGGTTGTGGGGAGGTTTGGAAATGGGCTTCAAAGATTCTTGCCTACTAGTACTCACATCCTGTGTGGTCCCCTCCCACAGTGAACATGGATGACCTGCACTACCAGGAGGATAGTGTGGAAATTATGCAGTGTAACTTTGGAGGTTAAGTCATGAAAGACATTGCAATTTCCAACTTGCTTTCTCTTGCATCACTCACCCTGGGATAAGTCAACTGCCACATTGGTGTTGAGACTCAAGCAGCCCCAAGGAGACATCTCCGTGAGCAGAAAATGAGGCCTACAACCAACAGCCAGAATCAGCTTTGCACCTTCTTGGAATTGGATCTTCCTATTGTCAAATGACTGCAATCCTTGTCCATACCTTAACTCTGACTTGGGGAAGGACCCTAAGCTAGAATAACCCCCCTTAAACCACTCTCTAATTCCTGACTTACAGAAACTATGTAAGACAATGTTTCTTTTCTTCTTTTTTTTTTAATGGCTTGCATTTTGGTGTAACTTGTTACACAGCCCAAGGCCACAAAGCAGTGTGGCCCTGTGCCAGTACACACAGAGTGGCCCTGGGGACACCACCCCAGGCTGACCTGAAGTTGGATGGGCAACAGATCCCCTTGCTGGGATTAAAGAGCAACTAGAAATTGTATCCTTATTCCTCTGATCAGAAATAGAGGTTTGGGGACGCCTGGGTGGCTCAGTTGGTTGAGCGGCTGCCTTCGGCTCAGGTCATGATCCCGGCATCCTGGGATCGAGTCCCACATCGGGCTCCTTGCTCGGCGGGGAGCCTGCTTCTCCCTCTGCCTCTGCCTACCACTCTGTCTGCCTGTGCTTGCTTGCTCTCTCTCCCTCTCTCTCTCTGTAAAATAAAATAAATAAAATCTTAAAAAAAAAAAAAAAGAAATAGAGGTTTGGAGGGGAGACGTTCCATGATTGTTTCATGTGGTTTCTGAGGAATATCTACCCCACATGCTAGTCTGTGGCCTGTACCTCAAGGATACCTTGAAAACAAAACCTCTACTCACTGGGAATTCTTTTTTTCTTAACATTTTGTCTTTGTAAGCAGTCTTGTAACAACAAAAACAAAAAATCCCAACACCACAGACTGTTCGATCATTATATAAGGTTTATCCATAGCAACTGCATTCTAATGAACCAATCCAGAACAATATTTATACTGCAACATACAGTAGCACATTTCACATCCTGACCTAGCTCTGATAAACATATCTACAAAAGTGGAAAACAGTTCGTGAAACAAAACTTTATATTTGCACATTCAATCATATAAAACAATTACAAAGTTCATACCAAGTATTATTCTACTCATATATATATACAACCCTGGTTGGGGAGGGGGGAAGTCAACAATACAAAAACTAAAAATTAAGAATAACTTTGTTTAATGGCTGTTCACAAACTTATTCCATCCCAGAACCCTCAAGGACAAAGTTACTATGCACATGCTTGGTTGAAACTTACATGAATGTTCATAGATTAGCTCGGTGGGAAATCTCATGCTTACTAACTCCAGGTAAAATTCTCCTGCATGTCACAGCTATAAATTACAATAAAATTTAAATTAAACTCTACAAATCCACCTCGTCCATTTTGATAATGGTAAAATGGATTGTCATTTACTACTGAATCAAGTGACATCAGTAAAACAAGAGCTAGAAACATGATTTGTAGCCCATGTACTTCATCCCTTTTACTGTCTCTCTTCCTCACTAATTTGTCACAATTGGTGTCAATATTTTTCATGATGGGTACAGTTTTGGGTAACAATCTGTGAAATGCACTGTGATATTTTCTGTTCTTTTTCTTTTTTTACTGAGGCATAATAAAGACACCTCAAAAAATCTGATACTTGTTACAGCCCACAGATTAATGGGTTGTTGTCCACAGATTTGAAAACACAGGTTCAGAAAGCTTTCACTATTTAAACAGATGCAGTGTATGATTTCTTACCTGTATTAGTTTTCTCTTGCTGATAGAAAAAACTGCCACAAACTTAAAACAACATAAATTTATTATCTAACAGTTCTATGGATCAGAAATCCAACATGGATCTTGCTGACTAAAACCAAAGCGCTGGGAGAGCTGAATTCCTCTCTGGAGGCTCCAAGGAAACAACCCACCCACTTCATTGCTCATTCAGGCTTTGGCAGAATTCAATTCCCTGGGGCTGTTGGACTCAGGTCCCCATTTCCTTGCTGGCTGTCATCTCAGGGGGCCCCTAGCCACTAGAGGCTTCTCTCTGGTCCATGCACGTTGCCCCCTACAGTTCAGGCCATTAACAGGGCACCAAATCCTCCCCGTTCTCTGACTCTTCTGTTGCTGTGTCTTTCCCACTGCAGTTGGAAAGGTTTGCCGCTTTTAAGGACTCATGTGACTAGATCATACCCATTTGGATAATCTCCCTGTCTAAAGGTCCATACCCTTAATCACGTCTGCAAAGTCACTTTTGCCTTTTAACATTTACAGATTCCAAGGATTAGAGCATGAACAACTCTGGGGACCGTTATTCTGCCTACCACACTAACATACAGATGCACGCTTACACATGTACATTTTATCAATAGCAAAGCCTAGGATTGCTGAATGTTTTTTTTTTTTAATCATACTTAAGGATGTTTTAGATGCAGAGCTTTTGGGAGCAAGAGCCTTATAAGCTTCCATCTGGTGCCTTCTCCATAGACTTCAAAGAGCCATTTGCTTTTCCAGATGGTGTTTTAACATTTCTACATAATTCTGGGTACCCACAATAGCACACAGGACTCAGGTGTAAACTCAGAGGAGTACTAAAGATAAGAAAGAATCAGATCCCTATCAGTCTTGACTTGTTATCTGTTAGATATGAAAAGGAAAACCTGAAGGTGACACATAGCAAATCCGCAGTGCAGACCTGGCATCCAGCTGCAGTTTCGCCCAGGTAACTGTCACTGAGCCCTGTGCAGTGCTGGTGATGAGCAGCTTGCACATCTCCTATGATGGAGCAAAGCTCTGGCCACACAGCATTAAAATAATGCAGCAGTATGTTGGCCACAGGGCCTTGGAAGGGCCTCCCACCGCTTGAGTTATTTTCCATTCCAGGCCAGCTCTTCTATTCCTTATTCTTCCCCTGCAGAGCTCGCACTCATCTTCCTTAGCAAGGACCCAGCTTGCATCTTAGAGGCATCAGCCTGGGCCTTTCTTCTTAATGCTCTAATTATCCATCTAACTACATCTTTAGCTATGTTCCACAAATTTTGATACTTCGCATTTTTTGGTTTCATTCAGTTCTAAATGATCTCTAAATTCCCTTATTTCCTTTTTGACAATGGGCTATTTATAAATGTTCTTTAATTTCTAATATTTTAAACATTGTCTAAATATCTTTCTGTTTAGCTCCATTATGCCTTAAAAACATAACTTGTGTCATTTCAATCATTTAAAAAAATTTTTTTAAAGATTTTATCTATTTATTTGACAGACGGAGATCACAAGTAGGCAGAGAGGCAGGCAGAGAGAGAGGAGGAAGCAGGCTCCCCACGAGCAGAGAGCCCGATGCAGGGCTCGATTCCAGGACCCTGGGATCATGACCTGAGCCGAAAGCAGAGGCTTCAACCCACTGAGCCACCCAGGCACCCCTCAATCATTTTAAATTTTTTAGAGTTTGCATTATGGCCCACAATATGATCTAGAGTGGTAAATGTTCAATGTGCCATTGAAAATAATGTGTGTTCTGTGTATTCTGTTCTTGCTGGATGGAGTATTCTATAAATCCCAGTTACGTCAATTTGGTTGATGGTGTTGTTCAAGATTTCTACATGCTTATAGATTTTTAGTGAACTTTTCCTATCAATACATGGGAATATGCATTCCAACATAATAGTGAATTTATCTGTTTCTCCTTTTAGTTCTTTCACTATTTGCTACATGTGTTTTAAAACTCCATTGCTAGGTGCAGATATCTTAACATTGTTATGTCTTCTTAACGAATTGACCACTTTACCAGAATGTAATATCCCTCTTTATCTTTGCTGATATTCCTTGTTCTGAAACATATTTTTTATATTAATGATGCCAATACAGCTGAGGTTTTTGTTTATAATTTGTTTTTAGTGTTTGCATTGTATATCTTTTTTGATCATTTACTTTTAATGTACCCACTTTGATTTTATCTGTAGAGTAGGTTTCTTCTAGACAGCATATATGATCTGTCTCCACCCACTCTCTCCAAGAATTTAAACTCCCTAAGAGCAGATATTTCATTTGTTTTGTTTGTAACAGTAAATTCCCTATGCCTAGAACACTGTGGGGCTTGAAGTACATATGATTAAATCTTTACTGAATGCATAAACCAGCTTAAATATGTTTCACTGGAAGTTTTTTTATTTGAAGGTATAATTTGGTTCTTATTTTCATCACTTTAGTATTTATGTTGAGAGTCCTCATTTTTCTTTCTCTCCAATACAATAAATGCAGTATCTTCACTGATTGGGGGGGGTGTTTTGTCATCTGTTTTTCCTTATTAGATTAACTTCTCATTTGAAAACTTCTTTTTTTGACATTTTTTGTCAAGGTGATAGCTGTATACTTCAACTGAATGTCCCTTTTATTTTTCTCTCTCCTGGAGTGTCTTAAAGTCATGGTCTATTTTATTGACCTCCAGTGTAATAAGAATCTTTATCTATTAAAATTTTATTTTAACATTAAAAAAATAAAAAGGAATATCAGGCCTAGCCAGGGGTTCCCTAGAATTTTCCAGTAGAAGACAGTACACATGCTTCACGGCATTTTTAATATTAAGAAGTTCCATTAAGGGGCGCCTGGGTGGCTCAGTGGGTTAAAGCCTCTGCCTTCCGCTCAGGTCATCATCTCAGGGTCCTGGGAGCGAGCCCCGTATAGGGCTCTCTGCTCAGCAGGGAGCCTGCTTCCCCCTCTCTCTCTGCCTGCCTCTCTGCCTACTTGTGATCTCTGTCTGTCAAATAAATAAGTA
The DNA here is from genome assembly GCA_003697995.1 of Taxidea taxus jeffersonii. NCBI lineage: Eukaryota > Metazoa > Chordata > Mammalia > Carnivora > Mustelidae > Taxidea > Taxidea taxus. The sequence goes on from ML101009.1 coordinate 20,859, forward strand.
AAATCTTTTAAAAAAATGTTTCATTAATATTAGATATTATCAACTTCTACTTCATTGACTGTTGTAAGAGATTGTCACACACTGTCTCCAAATATCCTAACTCTCTATTGCACTTACTCCACAGCAAGAGCCAAAACTGTGGGCATGTCCCCGTAAAGACACCACCAAGCCCTCAGCATGCTATCCTGGCATTCGTGCCCCTGTTTCTTAGGTCCTGTGGGGATCCACCAGCAGCTATGTGAGTTGTTAACTGGCCTTAGCTGTGTATTCACAGCTCACAGCCCTGAAACACTTGTAGGTTTACTAGGAATAAGATAGAACATTGTCCCTACCTTTGCAGTCATTATCGTTTTCTCCACATTTTTTATTGTGATAAAGTACAGACATCATAAATTTACCAGGTTCTGGTTGAAGATGGCAACTTAAGAGGATCCTAAACTCACCTGCTCCCAGGAACACACCAAATCTACAGCTACATATTAAAGAACTTCTTCTAGGGGGAAAAAACAACTAAAAGTGACTGAGTGACTCTTACACATAGGGGCAATGAGAGAAGGCCCACATCAAAGCAGGTAGGAGAGGCTGGGGCACAATCTCACCATAAACCCCATCCCTGGCACAGTGACCAGGGAAGGAACTCAACTGGGAAGTATTCGGAAGGAAACTCAAAACCTAGAGCTTCTCCCCAAGAAGCAAAAGACTTGAACCTCACATTGGGTACCCCAATTTTTATGACCTAATCCTGAGAGACAAGCCCCCAATACATCTAGTTCTGAAAACTAATGAGGCTTGTGTCCATAAAATTCACAAGGCTAGACAAAACCAAGATATGGCTCTTAAAGTGTTCACCAACCCCAGGACTCAGCACAGAGACAGTTGATCAAGAGGCACCCAGGCTCTCTGTGAGTGAGGCTCATTTGCTAACTTTAATGTGTCAGCCTGAGAGACAGGCATGTGATTTAGCACATATCTAGCAGCCGGCTCTCTGGCAGGCACCATCTTTTTTCTCTCCCTCTGCCTCCAGCCAACAGATGCCATCTTCACTCTCTCTCTGCCACACGCCAGAGCCCCAGGAGCTCCCCTATTGGAACTTTTACATGAGTCTGGTGCCCTGGTTTTTGCAGCTACTGCCTAGTAGACACCTCTTGATCACCTGGCTCTGGAAGCCAGAGGGGGTTTCTGGTCCCAGCTGCCATAGAACTGTAACAATCAGAGTTTTTGGCAGACTACCACTCCAAGGGCACTGCACACACAGCAGACTGAAACACAGCCCCTGTCTTTCTGTGAAAGAGGCATATTTGCTTGTCCCAGAGCTCCAGCCTGATGGGCAGGCTTCTGGATTAGCAAACACCTAGGGATCTACTAAGGTGCCGGCAGGAAATGGAAGCTGGTGGACACAGTTTTGATGCGTTTCCTCTGCCTTGCTCCAGCTCACCAGTATCTCCCAGAAGGAAACTTATACTCTTCTCTAACACCCTGATTTTTGCAGCTGCTGCCAAGGGGACACTTCTACGTCACCTGACTCTAATGGCCAATAAGGCTTACACTCTTAGATCCCACAGGACTGCAACCAAAGGAGACTGAATTCTTTATTTTCCCCCCACCCATTTATTCCCCTTGGCAATCACCAATATGTTCTCTGTAACTATGAGCTTGGATTTTTGTTTGGGTTATTTACTTATTTATTTATTTAAATTGTAGACTTTCTTTATTTTTTCAATTGAAATATAGTTCATATACAATATTATATTAGTTTCAGGTGTACAACATAGTGATTCAATAATTATATGCATTATAAAATCCTCACCATAACTGTAGTTACCATCTATCATCATATAAAGTTATTACATTGTTTTCTCATATGCTATACTTTTCAGCCCAATGAATTATTTATTTTATAAATGGAGGTTTGTAACTCTTAATCCCCTTCACCTATTTCACCATCCCCCTACCCCGCAACCCCGCTCCCTTCTGGCAACCATCATGTTCTCTGTATTTATGAATCTGTTTCTCGTTGTTTGTTTCCCTTGCTTGAGAAGATGGACCCAGATAAATATTGCTAAAGCCGACGTCCAAGAGTTTACTGCCTATGTTTTCTTTTAGGAGTTTTATGATTTCAAGTCCTACATTTAGGTCTTTCATCCATTTTGAGTTTATTTCTGTATGTGGTATAAGAAAGTAGTCCAGTTTCATTTTTCTGCATGTAGTTATCCTATTTTCCCAACACCATTCATTGAATGGACTATCTTTTCCCCATTGTATACAATTCTTGCCTCCTTTGTCATGGACTAATTGATTACATAAGCATGGGTTTATTTGGGTTCTCTATTTTGTTGTGTTAATTTATGTGTCTATTTTTATGCCAGTACCATACTGTCGATTACTATAGCTTTGTAGTATACTATAAAATCTGGGATTGTGATTCTTCCAGCTCTGCCCTTCTTTCTCAAGATCACTTTGGTTATTCAAGGTCCTTTGTAGTTCCATACAAATTTTAGAATTATTTGCTCTAGGGGTGCCTGGGTGGCTCAGTGGGTTAAAGCCTCTGCCTTCGGCTCGGGTCATGATCCCAGGGTCCTGGGATGGAGCCCCACATCGGGCTCTCTGCTCGGCAAGTAGCCTGCTTCTCCCTCTCTCTCTGCCTGCCTCTCTGCCTACTTGTGATTTCTGTCTGTCAAATAAATAAATAAAATCTTTTAAAAAAAAGAATTATTTGTCCTAGTTCTGTGAAAAATACTTCGGTATTTTGATAGGGATTACACTGAATCTGTAGATAGCTTTTGGTATTATGGACATTTTAACACTATTAATTCTTCCAATTTATGAGCATGGAATATCTTTCCATTTGTTTGTCTCATCTTTAATTTCCTTGAGTTCTTGTGTCCCACAGGATTATAACAGAGAGACAGTCTTGGCAGGGTACCAGAACCAGGACAGGGCACAGACAGCAGACTGAAATGCAATTCTAGTCTTTCTGTGAAAGAGGCCTTTATTAGATCCAGGAGCTTCAGCCTGAAGGAGAGGTTTCAGGTCTGGCACACATCTAGAGGCTACAAAGGTGCTCTTGGGGAACTAGGCCAGTGGATGCCATCTTTGTGTTTTCCCTTTGCTTCACTACAGCTCATGGTATCTCTCTAAAAGGAACTTACAGGGGTGCCTGGGAGGCTCAGTCAGTTAAGTGTCCGACTCTTGATTTCAGCTCAGGTCATCATCTTGGGGTCATGAGATCAAGCCCTATGTTTGGCTCTGGGCTCTGCAGAGTCTGCTTGGTGTTCTTTCTCTCCCTCTCTCCCTCTCTCCCTCTCTCCATGCCACCCCCCAAATAAATAAATAAATAAAATCTTCAAAAAAAAGAACTCACATTTGTCTCCGGGACCCCAATCTTGGCAACTACCACCAAGGAAATATCTCTAGATCACCTGGATTGGTGGTCTGCAGGAATTATGCTTGCAGCCCCACAGGACTGTATATATTTGCATATATATATTTTAAAATTTATTTCCTGAGGGTCTAGCTTCCAAATATCCTGAATCTAGGAGCTGGATAGGATCCTTCTCTTTGGGACACTGACTGATCTTGGCACACCCTCGGCAATGGGAAGCTATTAAAAATAAGATGGGGGTGCCTGGGTGGCTCAGTTGGTTGAGCATCCGACTCTTGATTTCAGCTCAGGTCATTATCTCAGAGTCATGAAATCAAGCCCTGCATTGGGCCCCATGCTCAATAGGCAGTCTGCATGCAATTGTCTCTCTTCCTCTGCTGCTTGCATCCACTCTCTCTCTTTCTCTCTCTCTACAAAAAATAAATAAGTATTCTATTTTTTTTTTTAAAAAAGCTTTTTGGAAAAATTACAAAAGTTTCAGAGACAACCAAGAGTTAGGGCAATACTGAATGATAAGATTCATCTGTTACACAAAGTCACTCCTCCAAGATTGGGAGACATGGCTGTTTCATCTAATGCATAGAAACCAACACAGAAAGTAATCAAAGTAAAGAAGCAGAGGAATATACTCAAAATGAAAGAACAAGTTAAACCCTCAGAAAGAAACTTAAATGAAACTTAAATGAAACAGGGATAAGTAACATACAATTTACCACCTTAACCATTTATTTATTTATCTTTTTAAAGATTTTATTCACCCATTTGACAGGGAGAGAGATCACAAGTAGGCAGAGATGCGGGCAGAGAGAGAGAGGAGGAAGTAGACTTCCCCCTGTTCAGAGAGCCTGATGTAGGACTTGATCCCAGGACCCTGAGATCATGACCTGAGCTGAAGACAGAGGCTTAATCCACTGAGCCACCCAGGCACCCCCATCCTAACCATTTATAAGTGTGTAGTTTAGTTGCATTGAATACGCTCATAATGTTCCATACTAATACTAATTAATGTGAGAGGAGGGACAACTCCTCCTCATGGAAGAATACCAATTATATATACCAAATATAGAAGGAATAAAAAAATTTTACATACCCTTTAGGCAAACACCATAGCAAATGGAAGAAAGTTTCACCATGGGATACTAAAATCAGCAGGCAAAACAGGATATTAGCATAATCTCAGAGTTATTGACCCCAATCATTTAATAATTACACAGGGAAAAACTGGTAATTTCACGTTGGAGAAACCCAGCAGATACCATCTTAACCAAGTGATGAAGATTTATTTCCTGATATGATGCACTGGGAAGGACACAACATTCCATGCATAACTTTGATCTAATCATGAGAAAACATCAAACAAATCTAAACCAGGAGATATTCTATGAAATGCCTGACCAACACTCATGGAAAGTATCAACATTATGAAAGACAAGGAAATGAATTGTGGTAAAATAAGGAAACAAATTGGAGGAGACAAGGGTATTTTTACACTGAATGCAAATGTGGTATTTTGGATTGGTTCCTGGAACATTAAAAGGACACTGGGAGAAAACTGCTGGGATTTTAAGGTCAGTGGTTTACTTAATAGTATTGCACCATTGTTAATTTCCTGGTTGTGATCATTGTTCTATGATTTTTATAGTTGTTAATATTAGGGGCAGATAAGTGAAGAGTATATGTGAACTCTATACTATATTCACAAATTTCTGTGAGTCTAAACTTTATCAAAATAAAAACTTGATATGCATGAATACCCTTCCACTTATATTTAAAATGCCAACAATAATAACCCATTAGCCTGGTTCTGCTAAACAACCTGATACCTCCTACCATCAGAGATGTTCCTGTGTTCTCCTTAGGAAAGTAAGACTTTGAGTCCTTACAAGTCATTGTATCTCTTTCTAAGTGATGTTCACTTCCTTTTCTAGATCAATTACAATGCACTTTTGATGCACTGCAAAGTCTAAATTATAAGGTTAATATTAACAAATACACTTTAACAAGGTGTCTGGCTGGCTCAGTTGATAGAGTCCACAACTCTTGATCTCAAGAGTTTTAAGTTTAAGCCCCACATCAGACGCAGAGATTGCTTTAAAAATAAACAAAAATGGGGTTCCTGGGTGGTGCAGTCAGTTAGTGTCCAACTCTGGTTTCAGCTCAGGTCATGATATCAGGGTCATGAGATCAAGCCCCTTGTCCAATTCCATGCTCAATGTGGAGTCTGCTTAAGATTCTCCTTCTGCCCTTTCCCTCCTATCTCTGTCTTCCTCTTTCTCTCTCTAAATCTTTTTTTTTTTAAAATAAAGGTATGGGACACCTGGTTGGCTCAGTCAGTTAAACATCTGCCTTCAGCTCAGGTCATGATCCCAGGGTCCTGGGATCAAGTCCCACATCAGGGTCCCTGCTCAGTGGGGAGCCTGTGTCTTCCTCTGCCTGCCTCTCCCTCTGCTTGTGCATGCTCTCTCTCTCTCTCCCCCACCCCGACAATATATATAAATAAAATCTTTTTAAAAATAAATAAAATAAAATATACCATCCAAATTTTTTAAAAATGTTTAAAAAACACCTTAAGATCGGGGGGAGGAGTCAAGATGGCAGAGAAGTAGGAGGCTGAGACGACATCAGCCAGCAGGAGATCAGCTAGATAGCCTATCAAACCATTCCGAACACCTACAAATCCAACAGGAGATCGAAGAGAAGAAAAACGACAATTCTAGGAACAGAAAATCGACCACTTTCTGAAAGGTAGGACCAGCGGAGACGTGAATCCAACGCGACGGGAAGATAGACCCCAGGGGGAGGGGCCAGCTCCCGGCAAGCGGCGGAGCACAAAATCAGAACTTTTAAAAGTCGGCTCCACAAAGGGACATCACTCCAGAGGCTAAACTGGGGTGAAGACCTCACGGGGACAACATGGACTCAGGTCCCACGGGGTCACAGAAGGATCGGGGGTGTCTGAGTGTCGCAGAGCTCACAGGTATTAGAGCGGGGAAGCCGGCTGCGGAGACAGAGCCGAGATTTCCTAGTGGTCTGTGACATGGACCGGTGCTCTGTGGCACTGGCCGGTGCTCTGTGCGAGGGGTCCCCACATGATCCGGGGAGACTCCGACCCGGGAGAGCTCAGGGATCTACGGGGTTCGGAGACTCCAGGTGGGACTCTGGCAGAGACAGAGACGCTTGGTCACAGGCTGGGTGAGCTCAGAGCACTCCCAGAAGCCAGTGAGACTGGACTGCTTACCCACGATTTTCTCTGAGCGCAGTCTGCGGGCGCGCGCGGTCTGCGAGCCCGCGCGGTCTGCAGGCGTGCGGTGTCTGCGGGCGCGCGGTGTCTGCGGGTGGGCGCGCGGTGTCTGCGGGTGGGCACGCGCGGTGTCTGCGGGTGGGCACGCGCGGTCTCCGGCGCAAACATGGGCTAGGGAGACTGGAGGGATTAAACGCTTTTCTCTGAAGGCGCACTGAAGACTGGGGCCCCTAGCTCTCGGCTCCTCTGAACTGGAGATCGGGAGGCCGCCATTGTCATTCCCGTGCTCCGGAACTCTACAGAAAGCGCGTTCAGGGAACAAAAGCTCCTGAAAGCAAACCTGAGAGGATTACTTAGCCCGGCCCCTGGTAAGGGCAGTGCAACTCCGCCTGGGGCAAAGACACCTGAGAATCACTACAACAGGCCCCTCGCCCAGATGATTAAAGAAATACAGCCAAGACCAAGTTCACTTAACAAGGAGAACAGCGGATTCTTATCTGGACAAAATGACAAGGCAGAAAAACTCACCACAAAAAAAAGAGCAGGAGACAGAACCGAAGGCTAGGGACCTAATCAATACAGACATTGGTAATATGTCAGATCTGGAATTCAGGATGACGATTCTCAAGGTTCTAGCCGGGCTCGAAAAAGGCATGGAAGATATTAGAGAAACCCTGTCAGGAGAAATAAAAACCCTTTCTGGAGAAATAAAAGAACTAAAGTCTAATCAAGTTGAAATTAAAAAAGCTATTAATGAGGTGCAATCAAAAATGGAGGCTCTTACTGCTAGGATAAATGAGGCAGAAGACAGAATTAGTGATATAGAAGACCAAATGGCAGAGAATAAAGAAGCTGACCAAAAGAGAGACAAACAACTACTGGACCACGAGGGGAGAATTCGAGAGATAAGTGATGCCATAAGACGAAACAACATTAGAATAATTGGGATTCCAAAAGAAGAAGAAAGAAAAATAGGAGCAGAAGGTATACTGGAGAGGATTATTGTAGAGAATTTCCCTAATATAGCAAGGGGAACAAGCATCAAAATCCAGGAGGCGCAGAGAACACCTCTCAAAATCAGTAGGAACCGACCCACACCCCGCCATCTAATAGTAAAATTTACAAGTCTTAGCGACAAAGAGAAAATCCTGAAAGCAGCACAGGACAAGAAGTCTGTAACGTACAATGGTAAAAATATTAGATTGGCAGCAGACTTATCCACAGAGACCTGGCAGGCCAGAAAGAACTGGCATGATATATTCAGAGCACTAAACGAGAAAAACATGCAGCCAAGAATACTTTATCCAGCTAGGTTATCATTGAAAATAGAAGGAGAGATTAAAAGCTTCCAGGACAAACAAAAACTGAAAGAGGTTGTAAACACCAAACCAGCTCTACAGGGAATATTGAAAGGGGTCCTCTAAGCAAAGAGAGACCCTAAAAGTATTACCAGAAAGGAACAGAGACATTATACAGTAACAATCACCATACAGGCAACAATGGCACTAAATTCATATCTCTCAATAGTTACCCTGAATGTAAATGGGCTAAATGCCCCAATCAAAAGACACAGGGTTTCAGAATGGATAAAAAAACAAAACCCATCCATATGCTGCCTACAAGAAACTCATCTTAGACCTGAAGACACCTCCAGATTGAAAGTGAGGGGGTGGAAAACAATTTACCATGCTAATGGACATCAGAAGAAAGCTGGGGTGGCAATCCTTATATCAGATCAATTAGATTTTAAGCGAAAGACTATAATAAGAGATGAGGAAGGACACTTCATCATACTCAAAGGGTCTGTCCAACAAGAAGATCTAACAATTTTAAATATCTATGCCCCTAACATGGGAGCAGCCAACTATATAAACCAATTAATAACAAAATCAAAGAAACACATTGACAAGAATACAATAATAGTTGGAGACTTTAATACACCCCTCACTGAAATGGACAGATCATCCAAGCAAAAGATCAACAAGGAAATAAAGGTCTTAAATGAAACACTCGACGAGATGGACATCACAGATATATTCAGAACATTCTACCCCAAAGCAACAGAATACACGTTCTTCTCTAGTGCCCATGGAACATTCTCCAGAATAGATCACATCCTGGGTCATAAATCAGATCTCAACAGGTATCAAAAGATTGGGATCATTCCCTGCATATTTTCAGACCACAATGCTCTGAAGCTAGAACTCAATCACAAGAGGAAATGTGGAAAGAGCACAAATACATGGAGACTCAACAGCATCCTTCTAAAAAATGAATGGGTCAACCAGGAAATTAAAGAAGAATTGAAAAAAACCATGGAAACAAATGATAATGAAAACACAATGGTCCAAAATCTATGGGACACAGGAAAGGCAGTCCTGAGAGGAAAATATATAGCGATACAAGCCTATCTCAAGAAACAGGAAAGGTCTCAAATACACAACCTAACCCTACACCTTAAGGAACTCGAGAGAGAACAACAAAGAAAGCCTAAACCCAGCAGGAGAAGAGAAATAATAAAGATCAAAGCAGAAATCAATGAAATACAAACCAAAAAAACAATAGAACAAATCAATGAAACTAGGAGCTGGTTCTTTGAAAGAATTAATAAGATTGATAAACCCCTGGCCAGACTTATCCAAAAGAAAAGAGAAAGGACCCAAACAAGTAAAATCATGAATGAAAGAGGAGAGATCACAACCAACACCAAAGAAATACAAACAATCATAAGAACATATTATGAACAACTCTATGCCAACAAATTCGACAATCTGGAAGAAATGGATGCTTTCCTAGAGACATATAAACTGCCAAAACTGAACCAGGAAGAAATAGAAAACCTGAATAGGCCCATAACCAGTAAGGAGATTGAAACAGTCATCAAAAATCTCCAAACAAACAAAAGCCCAGGGCCAGATGGCTTCCCAGGGGAATTCTACCAAACATTTAAAGAAGAATTAATTCCTATTCTCCTGAAACTGTTCCAAAAAATAGAAATGGAAGGAAAACTTCCAAACTCATTTTATGAGGCCAGCATCACCTTGATCCCCAAACCAGACAAGGATCCCATCAAAAAAGAGAATTACAGACCAATATCCTTGATGAACACAGATTCGAAAATTCTCACCAAAATACTAGCCAATAGGATCCAACAGTACATGAAAAGGATTATTCACCACAACCAAGTGGGATTTATTCCAGGGCAGCAGGGTTGGTTCAACATCTGCAAATCAATCAATGTGATACAGTACATTAACAAAAGAAAGAACAAGAGCCATATGATACTCTCAACAGATGCTGAAAAAGCATTTGATAAAGTGCAACATCCCTTCCTAATCAAAACTCTTCAAAGTGTAGGGATTGAAGGCACATACCTCAATATTATCAAAGCCATATATGAAAAACCCACGGCAAGTATCATTCTCAAAGGAGAAAAACTGAGAGCTTTTCCGTTAAGGTCAGGAACACGGCAGGGATGTCCACTATCACCACTGCTATTCAACATAGTACTAGAAGTCCTAGCCTCAGCAATCAGACAACAAAAAGAAATTAAAGGCATCCAAATCGGCAAAGAAGAAGTCAAACTATCGCTCTTTGCAGATGATATGATACTATATGTGGAAAACCCAAAAGGCTCCACTCCA
>RCUC01127412.1:0-46919 GCA_003697995.1 Taxidea taxus jeffersonii
ACCGTCACCACCATCACAAGCACCATCATTGCCACAACCATCATCACCACCACCATCACCACCACTATCATTACCATCACTACCACCATCATCACCACCACTACCACCATCCTTACCAACAACATTACCACCATCACCACCATTACTATCACTGTCATCCCCACTATCACCACCAGCATCATCACCGTCACCACCATCACCACCATCATCACTGTCACACCACCACCTTCACCACCATTATCACCATCATTACCATCTTTACTACCATAATTTTTTTTAAAGATTTTATTTATTTATTTGTTAGAGAGAGAGAGAGCGAGCACAGGCAGACAGAGTGGCAGGCAGAGGCAGAGGGAGAAGCAGGCTCCCTGCCGAGCAAGGAGCCCGATGTGGGACTGATCCCAGGATGCCGGGATCATGACCTGAGCCGAAGGCAGCCGCTTAACCAACTGAGCCACCCAGGCGTCCCTACTACCATAATTAATGCTATTAATTATTAACATTTTCGAGAGCCCCCTCTGTGGTAGACATAGAGCTTAATATCTTAATTGCATAATTTTATTTAATCCTCAGAATGACCTTATAGGTATGTATATTGTTTAGTTTCTTCCTTCAGGTAAGAAAACTGAAGCTCAGAGAGGTTAAGGAACTTCCCCAATATCACACAGTCAGTAGGCTATGAAGTCATTAAAAAAAAAACCTCATCTCAGCAGACACTTAATGAGTGTCCATTGGCACACAGGGTATGGTGCCCTCGCCATTACCAGGGACACAAAAATGAGTGTGCTTCTTGACTGTGGGGGCCTTTACAGCCCTCTGAGGGAGATTAGATGCAAGTGTGTCTTAGGCAAACTAACTGAGGGTGATGGGAAAGAAATGTTATGTGTGGTTCAGACCCATACCTAGAGGCACTCTTATACCACATACATTTTGAGAAAAGCTGTCCTAGGCTTTTTGGTCACTTAAGAGCCTTCTTGTCTTTATGACTGCCCCAGGAAGTCTTCAGGAAAGACCTGGCCCTTTCTAATTCCATGCCTTAAAGCCCTGGACCAATTTCTTTTGCTGTTTTAGATTTACCTGAACCCTGGGTTTGTTTCCAGGTGGAAGGGAGTCTAGCAGCCTCTCATAGATGGGGAAATGAAAACTCAGAGAGGGGAAGAAACTTCCTGAAGGCTCAGAGTATATTTCCTTTTTGTCTCTCCCTGACAGTCTGCACTCCCTGACAGTGCAGACATTCTGTGAGAACTGCATGGACTCAGTTTATCAAGAATGAAAGGCGATGAAAGGCACCCACACTAAGACTGTCTTTCCTCATCGCTAGTTTATAGTAAATGGTGGAGGAGGGACCTCCAAGTCCCTCCCAAGGGGACCTCAAGACAGGCTCGTTGGGCCTGGAGTGGGGAACTGAGAGCTCTTTGTCCATCAGTCCTTCAGGGGTTTGTATGTCCCACGGCAGGCCAGGGAATCCTTCCCTTAGAGAAGGAAGGTTCCAGAGTACATGGTATGGTCTCTAGATCCCTCATGAGAAAGATGACCAGCAGCATTTCAGTCTGGGCTTCTGGCCTAGAGTAGCAGACTGGCCCCTTTTCCTGAGAGGCTAGAGCAGCCCAGAGGCAGAGTTGGAGGGATTTAAAGATGTTTGGTCTGAGCAAAGGCTATAACCCCCACTTTTGGCATTCTCTCAAGAGACTACAGAAAGCCTTCAACTTGCCTTCTCATGATTTCTGGTTATAAGACCAATGTTCCTCTGACTGTGATTCATGCTGATGTTGACTTCAGGGAAGAGGTGAAATGGTCTGGTTTGAGGGGGGCAACGCTGGATTCTTTGGTTTGCTCATACGACAGATACTTGTACCTCCCACGAAGTGTCAGGCATTGTGGGGGACCAGTGGTGAGGACAAAGTAGAAGTGGCTCTTGTGGGGAAGACAGACATGACTCCAATGGTTACATAAATGGAAACGTTATTACAAATACTTTAAGCTCTACCCCAAAAGAGATGGGGACTACTAAGAGAAGTTATTAACAGGGAACTGGAATTGGTTTTAGGAGTCAGGGCTTCTTTGAAGAAATAATGACCATTATTTTTCATACCAGGAAACTGAGGCATGGGAAGATTGAGTAGAATCCAATATATACAGCTGGTAAGTAGTGGCCTGGAGATCTGAACCCAGGCCCTCTGGCTCTGTAATCCAGCTTCTCAGCCATTTTACTCCCAATGTTTCTGGTGGATGAGAGAATTTAACGAGGCAAAGATGGGGTGTGCATGGGGATAGGGGTGAGTTCCAGGCAGATGGTACAGAGCGCATAGAAAATGCTGGGTGGTAGGAAGAATGCAGAGTGTTCAAGGAGCCAGATGAGGGCCAGTGCAGCTGGCACGAGCGGTCCAGTGGTAGGAGAGCAGGGGTAGATGGGCAGGGCCCAACTGCATGGGGCCTACTAGGAGCATTAGGGTTTGGGTCAGGATCCTGGCAGAACGAGCTCTACAAGGCAGGCACTCTGTCTGTCTGCACCCATGAGTACCCACTCTGAGCGCACTCCCTGGCACATGGTAGGAGGTGGTGAATGGCTAACTAAAGAGGGAGAGAACTCCCCTCTCTCCAGACCTCACCCTGCTTGGCTTCTTCAGTTCCCACCCTCTGTCAAAATCCCCAGCAATCTTGTTAAAAATATAAATCCTGGGGCTGAAGCCCTGGAAAATTCAGTTCAGTAATTCTTGGTTGAGTCTAGGGATCTCTATTTCCAATAAACTGCCCAGGTAGTTCTGAGCTGGCTGTCTCCTAGGGACCCCTGGAAGCCAATAGTTTGGTTTTCAACCGGCCACATGAAGGTGGGATGTTGCCCTGTGACACTTACTGGGGGACACACCTCACTGCCTCCCATCACAGGGTTTATCTATAGCCTTCTGGAGAGAAACAATTTCTGTAGGGGGTCTTCTGATGGATGGGCAGCTGTCTTCCTTTGGGAATACAGACATCAGTTCCTGGACTGAGCCTTACCACCTGACCATCTGAGACCCCTGGACTGGATCATTGTTGACCTCGAGTTTCATGTATTCCTAGAAATCTGCCAGGAACCAGAAGAGAGAGAAATTAGTCAACCAGGGGCGTCTGGGTGGCTCAGTGTGTTAAGCCTCTGCTTTTGGCTTGGGTCATGATCCCAGGGTCCTGCTCAGCAAGGAGCCTGCTTCCCCCTTTCTCTCTGCTTACCTCTCTGCCTGCTTGTGATCTCTCCCTCTCTGTCAAATAAATAAATAAAAATCTTTGAAAAAAAAAAGAAATTAGTCAACCAGCCAACCAACCAACCAACCAACCAACCAACCAACGAACTAGTCAATCCAGACGAGATATGAAGAAGAGGGTGGGATGGAGACAGGGAAGAATGTGAACTAGGAGAGGAGATGGAGAGAGATGGAGTATGGATGCAAAGGGAGGGGAGAATGAGAGAAAATGGAGAGACAGAGACAGGGGACAGTCCTGAGCAGTGCCAGTTCCAAGAATCCCACAGCGGGGCACTAGCTTTCCCAGACATTCTTGGAGGGGCTCTGAGGGGTCACCAGGGGATGTGAACACAGCTTGCAGGTGTTGAGGGAGGTGATGGGAGATCTCTGAGTCCACAGGATCTTTGCATATGCTCTTCCCTCTGCACAATGTCTCCTCCTGGTCTTTGCATAATTGGCTCCTTCTTGCTATTCATCCACAATCACCTGTCTCAGGTAGCTTCCCAGTCATTTGCAATTCTGTGACCCAGTTTTATACTTTTTGTCACTCCACTCTTGGCAGCCCCCAACATGTGCCATCTATTGAAATGGGGACCTTGTCATTCTTAGTCTTGGGTATTCCACTCTCATCCCTGTGTCTTGCTCAGTGCCCGGCATACATAGGCAGTGTGTGTCTATTTGCTGAACAAAATCAGTGAGTGAGTGAATGAGTGAATGAATGAATGAATGAAATGCAGCTAAAGCATTGGTGCTTAATTGGTGTTATTTCATGTAGGTATTATGAATACTTACTTTTCCTGGTACTGAGGGGATATCACTGTCAGCCTCCTGCACACGAGGAAACCCAGGTTCTCATAGGTGAGGTCCCACCCAGGCCAAGGACTCTGTGCCTTGGAGTCTTTCCATTTCCCCAGGTTGCCCCACCTTTTGCTGAGCTAAGAGGAGTCCCAGGCAATGAGGAAGTGGGAGTTATTATTTGCATTTAGAGGGAGGTGGTGGTTCAGGGTCAGTCGCTGGCTCCTGGCTGGTGGCACTCAGCACTGCCACCCACAGGCCTTTGGTGGTAATGACCTCCTGCATGTTCTGGTTCTGCAACCCTGTGATTCCGGGAGGCCCAGGGCAGGGCTGGGAGGCTGCTGTGTTGTCCACCCACCGCCCCCAGCAGCTGGGTCCTGTAGAAGCCAGGGACAGATGCCCAGTGTGAATAAGGTGCTGGGGCGTGGGGGACAGCACTGTCCTCAGAACCATTTGGGCTCACTTACCAGCCAGACCTGGAGAGGGGGAAAGGGGCCAGGGGGAAAGGCCTGTCCTTATTTCTTCCTGGTGGTACAGGGCAGCTTGAGGCCTCCCGCCCACAGGACAGAGGCTCATTGCCTTTGTAGGCAGCAGAAAAGTACCACGTGTGCCCTGAGCTTGCAGGGATGGGCTTCATGAGTCCCCTGTTGGGAGTGGCCTGCGCCTCTGAGAACCATGAACTGAGACTTATCATGGTCAAGGAGCAAGTTGATGGCCTTTAGAGCTACCCAGGTATGGATTCAAGTCCTAGCTCTGCCACTTACTGGTGGTGTGATGTTAGGCAAGTCATGCAACTCTCTGAGCCTCAGTTTCTCTATCTGTACAGGGAGAGCACTTAGCAAAGTGCTTGGTCACAGGAAATCAAGCAAGTGGCACCATCTTCTCACCATCTGGCCACACTGTGACACTCTGATTTTGGCCCACTGCTAGCCTTTGTGCACAAGGTCCTTGCCTTGCCCTCCCTTGTGCCCTGGACAAAGGCCTCATCCTTGTGCATGGTGAACACCTCCTCAGGGAAGCCTTCCCAGATACCTCAGAGGGCTGGTTAGTCCTGGTTTCTCTGGTGGGAGCTCTGGAGTCTCTGGAGTGAGGGGGTTATGAAGGTCAGTGTGTGTGCGCTGAGGACCCAAGCTGTGTCTCTTTCATCCATGTCCCCAGCGCCCAGCACAGGACTCAACAGAGAGTGGGAGCAAAAGGGAGGACACTTGAACAAATAGATGGGAGAGGAATTAAAAATAGGAATGAATTAATGAGGAGGAAAAGAGGGAGGGAGGGAAACAAGAACACAGAAGGGGAGGAAGGGAGGAGGAAAGGAAATGGGAAAGAAGAGAAATGAGAGAGAGAGAAGGGAGATGGGGAAGATGGGTTTCAGGGCTGTGTCCCCAGGCCCCCACCCCCGGCTCAGCACTGACACCTCAGAGCCTGTCCCTTCTCCCCTGCCTGTCACTCCACAGAGAGCTTCCCTTGCTTTTGGCTCCCATGAAACACTCACTGTTCTCTCGCCTGCTTTGCTCCATCTCTCCCTGACTCTTAGGTGCCAGAAATGGCGGAATTATCAGAGGTAAAACATGTCTGTCACCAGGCCTGGTGAGTGTGGCTGCTGCCACCGGCTGATTCATCGAAAGACACTCCTATCCCCGGGGCAGGGCTTAGGGTACACAGGCTGACTCAGGCCTGACTGTGTCTTCCCCAGAGGACTCAGGGAAGGTGACAAAGACTATGGAAAGGAACAGTCCCTGGGGCTGGAGTGTTCTTGGCTGGGGTGGGGGGCTCAGAGTGCTGGAGGGGGCTTGGGAGGAGGGTGCACAGTGAGCTGGGCATCCTGGAGGGATTTCCTACCGGCAACTCCTTGAGCACAATGTGGGGCTGCTGGGCTCTTGGCATGGGCTTGTGCACAATGTGGGGCTGCTGGGCTCTTGGCATGGGCTTGTGCTCGGGGCAGGGGACAGACTCACCAAAGGGAGCTGGACACAGGCTGAGAGAGTGGGAGAGAGTTAACAACTGTAGGTTAAGGGACAGAGGCCAAGAATCTGAAAGGGGGCTGAGGTCTGAGCCAGCCCAGGTGTATGACAATGGCCACAGGGAGTCTGCTGTTTACTGGGTACCCACTCTGTGTCAGGCCGTGCTGGGTATTCTAGAGGCCCTGTCTCCTCTTATCCTCAAACTAGGCATCATCCCCATCCCTGTTTGAGGAAACCACACCATAGACAGGTTAAGGAAATCATCAAGCCCATGAGGACAAAATGTCAGAGTCAAGATTCGAACCAAGGACTGTCAAAACCTGTTGCCTACCTGTCAAGGCTCACTTAAAAAAATGATGTATTAATCTTCCTAGAATATAATAATACATGCTAGCTGTAGAGATTGGGAAAGCACGGTTCAAAAAAGGAGACGATTTATCCTGAGCCAAGGTTTTATTTTTTTTCCTATGCTCTAAAAAACAAAAACAAAAACAAACATACAGCACAGACCACTTGGCAGCTTGTTTTTCCTACTTAGTACCAGAGCATAAGCAATTTCCTAGGTGAGAAACAAGTCCCAGTAAGTATAATTGTTAATGATTGTCGCAGTATTCTGGTTGGGGATATGTGCCCCAATTTCTGTAGCCATTCCTTAATAGCCAAAATACTGACTCCCAAGTTTTCCATGTTATAAGCAACATGGATGCATTTCTTTGAGCTCAAGCTTCCTCCTGACTTCAGGTGATTGCCTGAGCCTAGATCTCTGGAAAGGGAATGATTAGACCAAAGGAAGGGCTGCTTCTAGGGGCGGGTAGATGGGAAAGGACTGGGGTTCCAGGCAGTCTGCCCCAGGGACGGTGGTTTCTTTCCAAGGGAGACCAACTCCTGATGGAGACTGGCTTCCTTTGGACTAATGTTTTCCTGATTTCCGGCCGTGGGTGGGAGATCTAAAACAGAGGTTTTGCTGATACCCCTTTGACTGTTTCTCCATCCTCTCCATGGAGCTGGTGGGTAGTTGTTTTGGGCGGGGCGGGGGGACCTTCATGTAGTTACTTAGCTACTGGAGGCATCCAGCAATTCAGGGATTTGGGGAACATCTCATCCAGCCCTCCCCACATTCACACAAGTGTGTGTGTGTGTGTGTGTGTGTGTGTGTGTGTGTGTGAGAGAGAGACAGATGGGGTCCCAGCAAGGACAGGTAACTTGGGGGTCCCTCTGCCTGATAGCAACTTTGCTGTAGCCAGAGGCAAGCCCAGTCTGTTGTTCTTCCTGTGATGCTAGAAGCTTCTCATTTTGTGATTCCAGGCCATGTAACTCTACACCCTGAGCGTAATGAATAAGAACCGCGGGTATCATGGTTACCATGACGACATTAGCCCCAAATGTTCTCCCAGAGGGGCTGGGAATGGGGTTTGGGCTGTGAGAGACCTAAGGCTGGGTGCGGGCTGACCTGAATGGGGCCAGAGTCTACTGGTGTCTCAGGCCTGTGGGATGACATCACCCTGATGCCTTCAAGGAAGCCCCAGGGCTGGGCCTGGAGCAGGGACTGTCACCAATGATCCAATTTGGTGTTGATGTTACCCATGGCAAGAGAAGCAGAATCCATGTTTCAATTCTTTTTTTTAAAGACCAGAATATGAGAGACACAGCTGAGTCCTAGAGTAGATGAGCCACAGAAGCAGGGAAGGGCCACTGGAGAGAAACTGTCAGGCCCTTTTGAAGTTCCAGGGAGGAACAGGAGTGCTGTGAGTGGCAGGTGTTGGTTTGTTCTGGAGAAACAATGCAGAAAAGTGTCCCGAGAGAGAGAGAGAGCTAGACCTAGAATGGGGTTCCAGGGATGGAGGGGTTCCCAAGACACAGTCCTGGGGGCTCCCAAGGCAGGACCAGCTCCAAATCCTGCCCCCGAGGTGTCCCCAGAACCCTTATGCATGGCAGGAGAGGGGCTCACCTGGGCTGAGGCTACAGAGGAGGAAGGTGCCATCACAAAAGAGAATGGGGGCAAGTGAGGCCCTGAGAGGAAGGTAGGGCAGAAGACCCCAGGGTCTGGGGGCTGAGGGGAGGTGGTTCACAACTTCCCACTATCTTCAGTTCTTCCTCTGCTCCCCTCTTCCCTGCTCCCTGCTCTGTTCCCTCTTCCCCAGCCTATTCCCCACTCCCCCGCCCTTGCTTTCTTCCTTCTCTCTCCCCCTTCCTTCTTCTTCCCCTGCCCCTTTATTTCCTCTCCTGTCTCCTGTTCCACCACCAGGTGACTGGAAATGCAGTCCCCCCCGACAGCAAAGCCAACCTGAACTTTACACATATATACACAGACACACGTACATTCAACCACACAGGCTCTTCTTGCCTCCCAGTCATCACCCAGGCCTGCCAGTGTTTGCTCAGGGAATCTAAACAGCAGTCCAAAGCAAACAAAAGTGAAAAGGAAAATCTATTGCTAAAATCCAAGGCTAAATAGACATGCACGTGGGACAGCATTTCCCAGACTGTGGCCTGGGAACTCCAGGTCCTCAAGGTGGGAGCTGCAGTCCAGGGACACAGCTAAAGTGCAGCCTCTGGAGCACACCAGCCATGTGACCTTGGGCAAGGACATAATCCCATCTGTGCCTCAGTTTCTTTTTCTGCAAAATGATAATAGTTATAGTATCTGCTTCATAGATTGTTGTGAAGTTAAGTGCCCTAAAATGGGAAGATCTTAGAATAGCTCCTGACATGTGAGAAGGGCTATATATATGGTGTGTGTATTTATAAAACCATTAGCTGTTCCTATAGGTGTTCCATGGAAGGACATTTGAGAAACACTGAGTACCTCTTGCTCACCATCTTGGAAATAACACACAATAGTACATTAGAGGGCCCAGAAGTCCTACAGCAGAGAGACCGGTTTGACCTTGTTTACCTTTATGATTCTCAAACTTGTTTCCACTATAGTAGTTATCCTTCCTTCTTCGGAGGCACAAAACACCTGTCCTTTGGGACACGCCCACTTTGGAGGGTCACAGTTTGAGAAATGCTGTTTGGAGATCATGATGAGTGAGGTCGAGGTAGAAAGCATTATCTGAGTCAACAAAAAGATCTGGGGTCAAACCCCAGCTTTACTCTGTGGGCCACAAAGCCCAGGCAATGATGCTGTCAGGCCCAGAGAGAGAAGGTGGCTTGCTCAAGGGAGGGACTCAAGACTGATGCACAGTACTCCCAGTCCAGAACTCTTCCAATTCCCTCTTGCTTCTCCCTCATTGCCAAGTAAAAGCAGGAAGTCCTTTTTTTTGGCGGGGGAGGGGGACATCCCTCATCTTTGAGACTGGTGTGAGTCTCCGCCCTGCTCCCCATTGACTTTTCATGTCCTGCAAGGCTTGGGTCACCATGGCCACGAAGAACATATGATTTCCTCCCAACCAAAAAGGAGGGGGTAAGAAGTTCCCACTCTTCTCTCCCCATGGAAAAGAGTAAGAGTACAATTGCTTAACTCCCCACATGGGCAGTGATGGGCCTGTGTGTATGCCCCTGTCCCTGGTGCTGAAACGTGTCTGGCACTTGGGGTTGTGGTCCCTCAGCCCCAGACCCAGCTGGAAGTACCGCTGGGGAGAGTCCACCAATACTGTGATTCCCGGGCCTCGCACCTTATCTGCTCAATCAGAATCTCCTGGGGTCAGGGGCCAGCCTCCTCATGTTTGGAAATCTTCTGAGGGGTGGTTTGGGACCCCACAACCTTAGGGAGCATTTGTGTGTCCCAACCCTAGCCTGCTTCTCCCATGGATCAGTGTTCTTTAGTGATATTATTTTCTGAAAACAGTTTATAATTTTGATACTCTCACAGAAAAAAAATGATTTTATATGTTTTATATATATTAAGATTTTGTTTATTTATTTGACATACAGAGATCACAAGCAGGCAGAGAGGCAGGCAGAGAGAGGGGAAGGGGAGAAGCAGGCTCCCCACTGAGCAGAGAGCCCTATGTGGGGCTCCATCCTAGCATCCTGGGATCATGACCCGAGGCCAAAGGCAGAGGTTTTAACCCACTGAGCCATCCAGGTGCCCCATTTTATATGTTTTATATTAATGGGCAGATTTTATGGGTGGTTGGCTGTTCTATTTTGTTTACAGCATAGCCATTTTTTCTCACACTTGGAGGTTGAGGGTGCATATTCCCTCCCGATTCCATATGAAGTCCACTCCATTCTTTCCTTCGGCCCGCAAGCCTGGCAATTTAGGGTGCTAGAGCAGTTTTAATTATGTTTCTGTGTTCTCTGTCCCCACGTTGCAATGCTCCAGGAATCAGTGAGATGTCTCTATTGTGGTATTTACTCTTTTAGATGCTTCTCTTTCCCTCTGGGACCCCGAGGACTGTCCTCAGTAGAGAAATGGTTGCATTAGACATTCTACCAAGAAAGATGCCAGCAGGATGGGGTGAGACAGCTTCCCCAGCCTCTAACGACCCCCTTGGGCTCTAATGCTGTGGGGAGGGTGGATCTGACCCTTGAAGCCCTCATCACCTCTTTTTTTTTTTTTAACATTTTATTTATTTATTTGACAGACAGAGATCACAAGTGGGCAGAGAGGCAGGCAGAGAGAGAGGAAGGGAAGCAGGCTCCCTGCAGAGAGCCCGATGCGGGGGCTCGATCCCAGGACCCCGGGATCAGAACCTGAGCCGAAGGCAGAGGCCTCAACCCACTGAGCCACCCAGGTGCCCCTCCTCATCACCTCTTATCTAACTTCCAGATGCCAGAGAAGCTGGCTTTGAGGCTGTGAGGAGGTATAGAGTAGTGATCACAATTAAAGGCTTGGAGTCAGACCTGGGTTCAAAGTCTGACTCTGCTTTTGCTAGCCATGTGATCTTGGACAAGTTGCTTTCACTCCCTGGGCCTCAGTTGCCAAATGTGTGAGATGAGGACAGCTCTAGCCATGCCTTAGCAGTGTTGGTGTAGAGGTATGGGAGAAAATGGACATCAAGGTGTCATCCCTTAAGTCATCATAAGTTATTCTAATCATACAAATGAATCTCTACCCAGATGATGGCAACAAATTTAAGGAGGACATTTGCATGTTAATGTGATAATCTTTGTGGCCTACACACTTCCATGTCTACACTAGTCCCCTTCCCCTGGAAATCGAGTTCTAAGAATGAAGTCGAAAATAGACATTTAGGTTGTGGAAGGGCAGGGTTGTATGTCCAGGCAGAGTATTGGTCACGGTCTCCTCCAAAGCATCTTCTTGAGGTACCTCTGAAGGGAAGTCCAGTCCAGAGGAAGAAAGGAAGCTGTCCCAGGGGTTGAAGAAGGTCACTGAGATTTCCCAGGCCGTGGGTGTGGAAGCCTTGGGCCAGTGTGGGCCTGGAGCTGCCCAGGTCTTAGGGTTGGGAGGAGGGGAGAGAATCCAGAGTCACAAACTGGGGGCCCTTTACCCCATTTGCACAGATGAGAACATGGAGGCCCAAGGGCATCCAGTGACTTGCTCAGGGCCACAGGGTTAGTTGGCAGCAGAACCAATGGAAAGAAACCGGTGTCCTTTTCATTGTACCACATGATCTCCTGGGCAGGTGCAGAGTCCAGCCACTGCTTCTGTCTAGAGTAAAAAAGACCAGAGTCCTGGGGACTCCTGGTTAGTTTCTGAGAAGGTGAATTGGATTGGTTCTGTGTGGCCTCAGGGAGAAGGAGCAGAGCTTAGATGTTGGGAATATAGAAATAGAGAGACTGAAATGTGAACCCAGACTCTGCTCTTCTTCATTGCTGTGAGCTTGACCTCTGTGAGGTTCTGTTTCTTAATCTGGGTGGTGGGACTAATGGGACCCACTACCTTAGTAATGTTGTGAGTCAATAAATCAGCCCATGGCAATGCATATGACGGTGCACTTCACTCCTTTTCCAAATGGTACTTTAGTTCTCTGTCTGTGCAAATGTTAAGATGTTCAGTGAGAGCACAAACGTTGTGGTATGGGCAGAAGTAGCCGAAATTGTATGTGTGGATGTCCAATGATGGAAGGAGCTGCCTCATCATCGAAGGTGAGCAAGCCCCTGGTGGGAATACCATTGAGAGGACTCAGGGACCTGCTGGAGAAACGAACCAGGGCCTCTGATATTCTGGGAAGCCCACTCTCCCCCTTTTCCATTCCCTGGCTCCTGCTCACCAGGGACCTCTGTTTTCCAAAGCAGCAAGCAGCCTGCATGGTAATTACTTTTGGACTTATTAAGCATAATTATCCCCTAATCGCATACAACCAGTAATTACTGTGGCTGTTACTAGGGGCCTGCCTATGCAGCATCACCCGCGGCCCTGGGGTCCAACACCCAGCTGGGGCCTGAGGGGGTGCTGGTGCTCCCTGCCCTAGGGCTGGGGAGGCTGACCTGAGATGGGACTGCTGCGCCCCCACCAGGTGCTCCTTCAGCCTGGGCACCGGTTGGTGAAGAATGGCTCACACATGACAGTTCCAGGACCACTCCAGCTCTAGCCCCACCACACACTCCCCATCCAGTTAATGCTTGCCCGAGCCACCCTATATCTGCCTGTGCTGTTCCCTCCTCTTTTCCTCTGTCATTCCTCTTCCTTACCTCCAACCAACCACACGCTCCTCTTCCCTTCAAGTATTTTTGAGACTTTTTTATGCTCTTACCCTATTCTAGGTACTAAAGATACAGTAGTGTTGTGGGGGGGGGGGTGATGGACAAAAGCCATGCTTTCTTGGAACTCAGTGTCCATTTGGGAGAGAGAGAGACAAAGAAAAAATGGGTAAGTTATGCTCTTAAAAGAGGTTGAGCACTGTGAAGGAATAGAAGGCAGATGGGGATGAAGGGGGAGGGAGCGGTTAGAGAAATTCATAGTTTTATTTATTTATTTATTTTTAAAGATTTTATTTATTTATTTGACAGACAGAGATCACAGGTAGGCAGAGAGGCAGGCAGAGAGAGGAGGAAGCAGGCCCCCTGCTGAGCAGAGAGCCCAATTCGGGACTCGATCCCAGAACCCCGGGATCATGACCTGAGCCAAAGGCAGAGGCTTTAACCCACTGAGCTACCCAGGCGCCGGAGAAATTCATAGTTTTAATGGGATGGCCAGAGTTAGCTAATGGGGAATGGTACACTTGAACAAAGACTTGAAGGAGGTGATGGGTTAACCTATGAGGGTATGTGGGGAGAGAATGTTCCAGGGAAAAGGAGCAGCTAGTGTGAGAACTCTGAGGTGGGAAGGGCCGCTGCAGCTGAGGAGGCCAGGGTGGCTGGAGTGAGTGGGGGTTGGGGAGGTAGGTGGTCAGCACTGGAAGGGAGCAGTGGAGGGAAGATTCCTAGGGCCTGGTGAGGCATTAAAGGCTGGCAGTGTTCCTCTGAATGAAACATCTGAGCAGAGGAGTGGCCTTATCTGACTCCTGTTTTTGTGTGGCTACTCTGTCCACAGAGAAAGATGGGGGCAGGGGTGGGGAGAGCCCGGGGAGTAGGGGCAGTTGCAACAATCGGGGTGGAAAATGGTGGGGGCTTGGCCATGGAGCAGGGAAGAGTGGAAGAATTCCAGAAATATTTTCAAGGTGGAGAGGACAGGATTCCCTCATAGGAGGGGAGAGAGGCATCAAGGAAGACACCCAGGTTTTTGGATTCAGCAGCTGGAAGGAGGGCATTGCCACTTAGCAAATCGGAAAGACAAAGGTGATTCAGGTTTCTGAGGAGGGCAGGTGCTCCCTTGTGTTAAGGTCTTGGCCATCTGAGAGGGGTGCTAGTCTGGGGTTCAGAGGAGACAAGTATGGCTGGGGCGTGCCTGCGGAAGCCCCCTCCTCTACCTGCGCAGGGATGACATTTAAAGCATCTAGATTAAATCCACTCTTCTAGTGAGTAAATGGGGACAGAGAGGAAGAGGCCTTCATCTGAGCCTGGGGTCTCCCAGGGTTAAGAGACCAGGGAGATAAGCAGGAGAATCCAAGGAAGGAAGCCTGTCAGCAGGAGGGAGGGAGCTGTCACCTCTCTACTCTGGGGCACCAGATTCTGCTTTTTTCTCTCCCTCTGCCCTCACTCCCCTCTTCACTCTCCTCTTCCGGTTTATCCCTGTCCCTCCCTGTCCCCCACTCACTTTCTCTCTCCCCAGGGCTTTTTGTGTTTCCCTCCTCTTCTCTCTCCCTTGGCCTCCATTCCTGGGCTTCGGCTTCCACCCCTCCCTGCCCAGGGTCGCAGGGATTGAGGCCCGTGGGGTGCGGGGATCTCCTGCAGCTGAGGTTCCAGCCAATCTCCCGAGGTCTTGGAAGCAGCTTGTGGGCCAAAGGGCGCGCCTCCTGCCCGCCTAATGCGTTCCAATATTTATTTACGTGCGGGTCAGACTACTATTTATTAAGGTATCCCTTTCAGCTGTGCGTGGGCTAATCGTTCTTAATGTGCCCCCTCCCGGTTCCCACGGCGACGCCTTCCTGGCAGCAGAGTCAGCGCCGCTCGGAGAGGGGAAACCGAGGCCCGAACGCGCTGGCGGGGGGGCAAGGGGGGTGGGGGGTGGGTGCCAGGAGTGCTGCTGACCGCTGGGTGCGGGCGCGGAGAGAGGCCAGTGCGCAGAGGGTGCTGGGAGTGCGCAGTCGGGAGGTGGGGACCGGGGAGTGTGGGCCTGGGGTCGCGGAGCTCTCGCCTGGAGCGCGATGCGAATCTAGGATCGGGTGGGGGACTCTGAGCACAAGGGACGGTGCAGGGAAGATGGGGGTGGGGCGCGTGTCTTCGAGCAGGTGGGGGACCCCCGAGAGCGAGAGGCCGTGCAGGGGGACTCAGGCGGAGGTCTAGGAAAGATCGGGGATCTCAGAGGAGAGGGGCGGTGCAGGGGACCCGATGGGGGGGTCTTGGAGCAGGGGCGGGGGGACCCCGAGCGCAAGGCCTGGCGGGAGTGAGTTTTGGACTCCGGACGCTTGGGCCTCCGCGCGGCTGGCCTGGCAGTGGGCGGACAGACGGACGACCGCGGGGCCCCGGGAAGGGGCCGTCGCCTCCCCCAACCCCAGCGCGTAGGCTGGGGCTTCGCCTCGCCCGGTTCTCCCGACGTCAGCAGCAGCCGCCGGAGCCGGAGGGAGCGGTTTAATTGGAAGGATTTTGGGTTAAGGACAGATGTGGCTTCGCCGGGTTTGGAGGCAGGGCGCGCGGGGGCTGGACGGAGTGGGGAGGGGAGCGGGGAAAATAGACCGAGAGACACCCCGGCTGGGCGCCCCTGGAGAGAGGAGACAAAGGCAGTTGTGGGCGACAGTTGGGAGCGAGAAGCAGATGAAGAGGGACCGCGGCAAATACAGCTGGGGAAGAACAGAGGCGGCGCGGAGGCTGCAGAGACAGCCGGGAGAGGGCGCTGGCGAGCTGGTTTCTGCCGGCTGACCGCCCCCCTCCGCGCCCCCCCACCCCGGCCCCCTCGCCTGGGAGCACCCCCTCCCGGTATCAGCACAGCCCCTCCCAGGCGGCCGTCTTCCTCGCGGGAGGGGCTAGCTTGGGGACATTGATTCATTTTATGACTGGTACTGTGGGTGCAGTGTCTGCCCACTCCCAGGCCTTGTTGGTGTCACCCTGAACGTTCCCTCCTGGTTGGGGATTGCAGCTTAAGAAAACCCATGGAGGGGCGCCTGGATGGCTCAGTGGGTTAAGCCTCCGCCAGCCCAGGTCGTGATCTCAGGGTCCTGGAATAGAGCCCCGCTTCCGGCTCTCTGCTCAGCAGGGAGCCTGCTTCCCACCCACCTCTGCCAGACTCGCTTCCTACTTGTGATCTCTCTCTCTGTCAAATAAATAAATATCTTAAAAACAACAACAACAACAACAACAACCAGGTAACTGAGCCCAGCCCCCAGCTCCTCAGGCATCCCGACCCAGAGCACTCAGTAAAAGCTGACTTCAGGCTGGCCGCTTAGCAGCCCCGTGGGTCCCCCTCTGAGCCGCATGGGGCCAAGCACATTTCTTCCTGTGAACAGCGCTGAGGGGGGGGATGGTGACAGGCCAACACTGGATAGAGTAGCCCAGAAACTTGCGTTTTCCACCACTCAGGGCCAAACCTCTCCCTGATGGTGGCTGTAATTTCATCAAGCCTCTGGCCCTGAGGGACAGTGTTGTGGTGGCCACAGAACTTTCTGGAACCGCATCCGGTGGATCGTGGGGTCGGTGGTGCTCTGCAGGTTCCCCAGACTCCCAGAGCTCATGTCTCCACCCCTGGACCAGCTGTGGCCATGCATGCCGGGGCCTTGTGAGCCAAGGGAAGAGTCCTTGTCTTCAGGAGATTGGATACAACCACATGGGCATCCCCACCCATGGATGTTCTGGAATGTTCTGAAGTCTGGAACCAAGATGGTAAAGTCACTGCCTGGGAGTTATCCAGCCCTCCCTCATTCCTCAGATGGGGAACCTGAGACCCAGAGTTTGTGTCCTGGAAAGACCCGGGCCTTCACAGCAGGGCAGTTGAGGGGGGTGGGTGGGTGGGGGGAGGTGGGTGAGCTGTGGAAGGTACCTGTCCCCTTCTCCTTATTTCAGCATCAGGGCAGCTGGGTTTTACCACAAAGTGGGGAGGGTGGCAACATTCATTTTCTGTGTGCCCAGCTTTCTTCCAGCTCCTGCTCCCCATCACCTAGTGCTCTATGCTGCCCTAGGACTCGACTCTGCCACCTCAGGGTCTAGCTTGTGGGATTGTCCTTACCCACACATCTGTGTCCCCAGGGGCCTTTCTGAAGACCTTCTCTTAGAGTAGCTGTAATGTAGGATCTTGAGACCCACAAGGGCAGGCCTGGGGGGACCTGAGTGGTCCAGGCCACATCCCTCCTTGGGCCTCAGTATCTCCATCTGTATTATGGGGCAAAGTGGGCATTTGGAGGATTCTGAGCACCCATTCCAGCCCTGACAGCTCAAGACTGGCCACAGTAGGAGGAGCAGCTGGGACCTGGGTCACATGGGCCAGGGCCATCTGCTGCTTCCCTTCCTTGGGGCCGGAGTGGCAGGGGGTGATAGGGACAAACAGCAGAGAAGAGGCAAAGCTCTGTGGATGTGTTATGCAGGAGGAGGACTTGTTACCCATTCCCCTCCTGTGCCTGGAGACTCCTGGTCCTCCACTGCCTTCTGGGGAGGGACTGGAAGTATGCAGCTGTATTTGCCTCCTGGGGGGGGTGGGGTGGAGAGGAGGGGACTTAGGGGGCAAGAGGTCCCAACAGCTGAGCTTGGCAGCACAGGAGAATGTGAAAAGCGCGTAGCAAATGTTCCCTGCACCTGCGTGCCCAGCATCCAGGAGATGTGGGGTGAGGGAACCAGTGGGGCAGGAGAACTGGCCCTCAGGTTGGCCGGATGTGGGTCTGGATCCTACCCCACCAGTTTCTGGCCAGGGGACCTTGAGCAGTGTCTGTGAACTGGGGTGTTCTCATCAGAAACACCGAAAGGGTACTTCATAGAGTTGTGAGGAGCCCATGAGAGACATCACTGGAATGATCTTAGAATATGGCTGACATTTAGGACTCCCCAATTTAAAACTTCTGATCATTTTTATTAAAGAGAGGAGGACTGGCTCACCCTCCAAGCGAGCACTTCAGCTTATATGTGTGGAGCATCTACAAGCCCCGTCTCTGCTCTCAGATTGCTTGTAGTCCAATGGGGAGACACACAACCCTGAAATACCGCACCTGGAAGTGCTGGTAACAGCCATAACCTGGAGTACAAAGGAGTGTGGGAGAGGTCCAGCCGGCCCTGGGGGTACAGGTCAAGGAAGACTTCCGGGAGGAGGTGGGCTGCCCACTGGGCTCTTGGTAAACGTCCAACTTGGCAGAGAAAGCATGGCAAGGACATGAATGGCTTGCTTGGGGGACACTTGGAATCTAGTCTCTGTTCCTCTGTCATCTGTCCAAAGGTCATCTCTATCTGCCCTCGGATAGCATCCTCCCCTCCTTGACACTCCCTTTCCCCTGATATTACTTCATTTTTCTGCCTTATCATCTTTTGCCTTAATGTGCATTTTCTTGATTTTGTGTTTCTTGTCTGTCTCTCTCCATTAGAACATCAGCCCTATGAGTGCAGCCTTGTGGGTGCACTTGTGTCCCGCCCCCCAAATTCCCATGTTGAACTCTGAACCCCTAGTACTCAGAAGGTGATCATATTTGGAGATATGATCTTTCAAGAGGTAATAAAATTAAAACGAGGTCGTTGTGGTGGCCCCTGATGCAATATGACTGATGACTGGGGTCCTTGGATAAAGGGCGAATTTGGCGACAATCGGGTCCCAGAGCAAAGGCCATGTGAAAACTGGAGTTGGCTGCCACAAGCCAAGGAAGCCCCAGCAGCTGGGAGAGAGGCATGGACCAGACCTTTTCCCCGCAGTGCTCAGAAGGAGCCAACCCTGACCACACCTTGATCTTGGACTTCTAGCCTCCAAAGCAAGGGATGTGGCTTTTCCTGATCTGTGTTCCTTTACTCTGCAGCCCTAGCCTGTCGCCCAGGGGAAGGCTGTTGTGTTATTGCGTGACACAGTCACTAGGGGGCACCAGTTCCGGAATGGACTGCCCTTGTTTTTGACAAGCGGTGATGAGGGACACATTCTGGGTGGGCGGCCCGTGTGGAATGGGGGGAACCTGCAGCGGCTGGGCCAGGGTGTGGTGCAAAGAGGGGGTCTGGTGTCTTCAATCCTTCTCGAGTCTCGCCTGCCCGCTTTCTATTCTTTCCCGGAGTGGCGACCTTTCCTCTGATCCAACCCATCTTTCTCCCTCCTGGTGTGCAAAGCTCAGGGGACTTGGGAGCATCTCAGATCGCCCCATGGGGGAGTGGAGGAGGGCTGTCTTCAGACTCTTACTGTCTTCTCACAGAGTCCTGAGACAGGTGTCCCCAGAACTGTGCAAGAGTTGCTCAGAGAGTACATGGTCTGATGGAGTAGACAGCCCCTATTTGGAAAACCCATGGTCAGATGGAGGAGATAAGATCTGTGTCCCTGAAAGCCTCCAATCTGATGAGGGCTACACAGCCCTGCCCTGGGAGAGACCAGCAGGTATGGTTGGGAGCTCCCAGTCTGATGGGGAGACAGAACACACATACGTTTACGCTAGTAAATATCCCGTAAGAAGCTGCTGTCCGGAGGCGGCCTGGGAAGGCTTCCTGAAGGAGGTGGGCTCTCACGGAGTCTGGAGAAGGAGGGGTACTCATAGGGTGACCAGGAGGAGGAGTGGGCAGAGCAGGGAAGGCCCAAGTGGTCACCTCCTTTCCAGTTCCAGGGGAGTGAGCCCAGTGCCTGGACTCATGGGTGAGTACGTGACCAGCACAGCCTTTCAGTGGGCTTCCTAGCCATCACGAATTACCCATTTTTAGCAGGGAAAAAAGGCTGTTGACATGGGACAGGAATAGCTTCTGAAGCTTCCCTTCATCCCTGCCGCTGCGCTCCTCTTTCCCCAAATGTCTCTGCAGGCCCAGACCTGGAAGGCAGTGCACGCCCACAGCGCCCTCTGCCGGAAGGCATCAGAACGGCACCGCAGGCTCTGGGCGCCAAGGCCTTTGAGCAAACAGCCCAGGTTCCGGCTCTCTGGAAGCCCCAGATTCAGAAGCCAGGAATGAAGGATAGGCGGGAACTGGATCAGTGCCTGGGAGGGTCCATATCTGCATCCTGAAAGATCTTGGAGCTTAAGAGGAGTGTAGGGGGTGGTCAGTTCTACTTAGAGTGGCTAAGAGAGCCATCATAGACAACTCCCCTTGCCCATTTCAGATCTTACTGGAGGCGCAGGAGCTCTGAGTATCCAGGGCCCCACCTCCCCCCAGGCCAGGAGAGGACCTCCTCCTAAGAGATGACCTATGTCTCATTATATCAAAGAGGATGCGTCCCTCTCTTTCTCCAACCCTGGATCTGGAGTGGCTAGACTTCATGTGGGTGGTCTGGATGCTTCCAGAAGGGCTTCACCTTGGGGGACCCTAAGTGAGGCTCAGATGAGAAGGAGGGTAGTTGCTGCTGGATGGCAGAACAAGAGAGCTTGGCAGAGCTAAGCTAGGACTCAACATACTGTTTTCTCCCCATTTCAGAGTGCCTTGGAGGGAACTGGCAACCACAAGACAGAAGACCCAGGAGACCCAAGACCTGAATCACTGGGCTCCCTTCACTCTCTCTTTCCACAGAGTTCCTGGAGAGAATCCAAGGGTCGAGGGTCTGCTTTTCTGAGTATGTTTTTCATAGCACAAGGGGCTAGGGGATCCTTATTGCCACCCCACCAGGACACACACACACACACACACACACACACGGTGGCTTTTACGGAATGCACAACTGGAAAAGAAAACAAAGAAACAGGTTTCTTTTTTTTTTAAGATTTTTTTTTATTTATTTAACACACAGAGAGAGATCACAAGTAGGCAGAGAGGCAGGCAGGGGCGGGGGAAGCAGGCTCCCTGCTGAGCAGAGAGCCTGATGTGGGGCTCGATCCCATGACCTGAGCCCAAGGCAGAGGCTTTAACCCACTGAGCCACCCAGGCGCCCCAAGAAGCAGGTTTCTTATAAAGATGGAGGTTGTGCCTGTTCATAGGTCAGTGAGGTGTTAAAGGAATTTTTGGTCCCCCAGCAGCCTAGAGCTGTGGTGGAAGGTCAGAGAAAAGGCTTGTCTAGCTCAGCAAAGGCCCATTACCTAGCTGAGAGTCATCCACGAGGGCCACGCCAGTATGCAGTATTTCTGTTGGCCTCGTCAGTCGCAGCCTGTTGGAGCTTCAGATGGCTCCTATTAGGGCAGTTAGCACATCACAGCGATGATTTGGGTCTGTTGGGGATGCCCGTTCTCCCCGAAGGCTGCAGAGGGACGACCCGCGGTGTGAGGAAACAAGGTAAGCTGCTAAAGGATTTCCAAATGACTTAGGTTTGCTTTTGGGGGCAGTTTGTATGGGTTGTAAGACAAAACGGCAGCTGGTGATGATTTTCAAATAAATATATTTTGTGACCACTAATTGCTTCGGAGGGCAACCTGGAATGTGGGAGGCAGCTGTGCAGAGCTGTGGTGACAGGTGCTGTCTGGGTGCAGGCGTGCCTCCACAGCTGGTTCAGGTCCCGGATCTCCTGGACTGGACACCTGCCAGTATCTGTACTTCTCTGACTGGTGGCTTTCTCTACTGCAGAAGTAAGCCCGGCCAGGGCACCCGTGGCAGGCCAGAAGTGCTAAGGAGTGAATGGCATTTCTTGGGAGTGACCATCCACCAGTGGCAGAGTGGAGCTGGAGCACACTGGAGATGTGCATCTACTCTCATTTCCAGTGGTATCAAAGTCCACACTCACAGCCTTAACCTTCCCTTTACTGGTGTTGCCCTTTTACTTCCTCACTTGCCTCAGGGTGTTTCTGGGGATCACACAAATACGCTCTTTGCACTGAATCCTTATCTCAAGCTCTGCTTCTGGGGGAACCACCATGACCAGCTTGTTCAGATTTTCCCGGGATTGTTTCAATTTTAAAAGTCAAAGTCCCATATCCCAAGGCACCTCGGTACCAGGCAGACAGGGATGATGGGTCACCGGAGCGGGGAGTCCCAAACCGAGACAGATGTGAGCACACTGAGCAAGGCAAACAGACCACTGAACCACTAGTTTGAAAACCAAGTAGTGGTTTTGGGAACAAAAGAGCAGACACAAGTACCATATCATCATATCAACAGGTTCATTAGTTTTTACAAGCTAAACACTTCTAAGAGAATAGTAGCCACCAATGACAAATAAGCCATTCCTTTGAAACCAGACATGGTCATACAGCCCCCGGGTATGGTTTGCTAATTGGTGGATAGAAGACGGCTGCCATCCTGGACTCCCGCAGTGTCCGTGGGACTGGCCACTGGGAAAAGGCGGCGGGTATTCTAAGAACAGCAAGTGTCACAGGCACTGTAGGGACATTACAGGTGAGCAGGCAAGGGAACAGGGCAGCATGTTGTAGGCACTTAAGGCTCCAAGGGGGACAAGCACCAGCCATGCCGCTTGAGCCAAAGCCACCAGGACAAATAGTGAAACTATACCGCGTGTGTCGCTACGTTCGACCGCATGGAGGCAAGGTGTTTTGCCATGGGAAGCGGCTGTAAGCTCAAGGCAGCTGGCCACAAGCCAAGGTCTGCAGCATGAACAGGAGGAATCCCACTTTGTCAGGTGATCTGGGAGGCAGTTCAGAGGTCAACGTCAACAGGCGTGGGGGCAGGGTGAACGCCCCGGTCAGGGAACTCCGTGGTACGGGTTGCTGGGGAGCTTGGCTGGGAGATGCTGCCAAGATCCTGACCTTAGGACCCGTCTCTGCAAATCCGATGTTCCAGCTGTGAAATACCACATATATCCCCTGCCCTTCTTATTTTTTTTTTTAAATATTTTATTTATTTATTTAATAGACAGAGATCACAAGTAGGCAGAGAGGCAGACAGAGAGAGAGGAGGGGAAGCAGGCTCCCCGCTGAGCAGAGAGCCCGATGCGGGGCTCGATCCCAGGACCCTGGGATCATGACCTGAGCCGAAGGCAGAGGCTTTAACCCACTGAGCCACCCAGGCGCCCCTGCCCTTCTTATTTTTATACGATGCTGGGGAAGCGCTCCCACTGAGGGATGCGCCCATGGTGGTGGGGCGGGGCGGGGAGGGTTTGATCTCCCTCGTCCCTGCTAGATTGGTGAGAAAAAAAAAAAATCTCGCAAATGCCATGGCAGTGAACACACAGCCCATTCCTGGGGCAGCAAAGCCCTTATCTCTCCCTTTGCAGGAAGGATGCAGAAGCATTTGTGTCTGGGTACCACTTGGGAGAGGTTCCAAGACACATGTAGTGAAAAACAGCCTTTGTACCCTACACGAGCAGGTCCTTGTGTGGTGGGTTCTAGCGGGGCCAGTGAAGGGCAGAGGCTGCACACAGATCCAGGGAGACTCCTTTCCTCACTTCCTTTCAGTGGGGGTCCCTGCCAAGGGAGAGAGGAGGTTCCCCTCCTAGTGAGCAGGTGCACCCCTCTCCAACCCACCGCAGGTAGTTTTAGAACTCGCGACCCTACTCCCCCGGTCACAGCAGCAGAGAATGTCGTTTGTTCTGTCCGCGGGCAGGGGACAGGTGGGGGAAAACAATGCTTATTTTCAAATCCAGTGCAAATCTGCCTAAGTACGGGGCCCAGTTTCCTGGGATCGGAGTTGATCTCAGCTGAGGGGGCCCCAGAGGGACGACGCTGCCCTGTGTGTGGCGGAAGGTTGGACCCTTGGGACACTTTGTGGCAGGGACTCCCCCATAGTACCCCAAACCCCGGGGCAAGGAAGCCTACCGCAGGTACTCGGGCCAGAGTCCCACGCTGCTGCTGGGAACCGCTCTATCACACCACTGGTGTCCGAAAGCTCAGGGGCTGGCCTCTAGTGCCAAGGATGCCCGGACAGCTCAGTGTGAGACCACCCCAACATATGGCAGGTTCAGAGGTTGGGGAGGCAGCAGGCGAAGACATGCCCTCCCTGGCATGCCAGGGAGGGGGGTAATGGTTCACGGAGCAGACTCGCTTCTGATGCTTCTCACCAAGCTCTGAAAGGGCAGGAACCCCAGCTGATGTGGTGCTCACTCTGCTGCCCTGGGATGCCTGGTATGTGGGAGGCTCTCGGTAAAGGCTCTTTGAATGTCAGCGCCTGAAGATCCCTCAGGGAGATCTAGACGAGTGTTTTCCCAGCTGAATAACCCTGGGGAGAGCAGCCTTCTGAATCACCTCTTGGGAGACTGACAATACACATTTACATATTCATGACTCTGAGTCTGTCTTGACCTAAAGAAATCTGTTTTCCTTGGGTTTCCCCAACATATTTGCTTGCCGGACTGTTTCTCATGAATTGCTAATTCACATATCTACCAAAGAATAGTGTTGGAAATGCTGATTGAGTGTAGCCTCTTCATTCTACAAAAGATGAAACAGGGCCCAGAGAAAGCAAGCAACTTGCCAGAAGCCACACAGCATACTGATGGGAATTTAGACCAGCACTGAGATTTCTCCTCTCTCCTCAGTGTTCTTGCCACTGAAGGCCCGCCTCTGTTGGAGAGGGCCACTGGGCAGGAAGGATGCAGATCAGGGTACTCTCCTGATCCTTCATTCAGGCAGGGCATAAAAGTTTCCTTGCATCACCCAGAAAGCAAGGGCTAGTTGAACAAAAAATCCAGATTAATCCAAGTTAATCCCAATTGCAGGAGCAATGTGTTCCTCCTTGATAATTTCTGGAACCACCTTAGCTCCAATGCCTGTGCTAATTACCTAAGGTTATTTTTTCCTTAAACCTAGTCCCTTCTTTGGGCTTGGCAGTTCTGATGGCAGTTTCTGGAGACTGTGTGTCATCTCTATACGTCTGAAGTTCTTTAAAAAATGTCTCTTATCCAGATGTCCACCAAAGCCCTTGGGTTATTTGGTATCGAGGATTTGTTGCTCTGCCCCTTTGGGTGCTAGGCAGGGGAGCCAAGGGTGGAGGTGGAGGTCAGTCCAAGGTGGAGGTCAGTGGTCCAGATTTCCAGCTGCTGCTCCTGGAGCAGGGTCTAAGGACATTCCCTGGAGAAGGGGCGGTACACCCACCACCATGCTGGGTTCTCAGTTACTCCTTCGAGTTCCACAGTGGGCCATCTTGAACCTGCTCATTGTCCACACTGAGGCTGGAGACCCAGAATCAGGTGGCTTGGGAAGCTGGATGGCCCAGCCCAACCTCATCATGTAAGAGGAGAGGGGCCCAGAAAGCACAGGCAACAGGTTTAAGGTCACAGGCAGTGAGCGCAAGTCCACGGTCACTAAGGGGGGACCATCTCAGAGGCACAGAATGTGGGAACGTTGGGACAGGGGCAGCCTCCCAGCCCCAGTGCACTCTGCAATGGGAAGCCACTTGCCTAAATGAATGCCAAGCGTTCCCACTCTCAGTCTGATAGGTACTTCCGCTAATGATGGGTCAAGGAAGGGAGGTCACACCCTTTTCTCCTTACCCTGAGGCTGGGGCTGCTGGCTGCACCTGTGTTACTTTTGTGGGGGGGGGCGCATAGGGAGAGGACAAGGCTGTCCTCACACCTGCTTGAGGACGTGAGCAAGACAGCCTAAAACCCGTATCCCCCTCAGTGGCACTGATTTCAAGCCAAAAGCCCAAACTGTCATTCATGTGCAACCTGGGGTCCTGGTGGCCACGCTGCTGGGGGCTGCCCGGCTGGGTTCCACCCCAGAGGGTGATTCTAAAACAGGACAGCCAGCCAAGCTGCAGACTGGACTTGATAGGAAGCCTCCAGCCCTTTCCCTTCCCTTGGGGTTGGATCATCAGGGTTTTGGAGCCTCAGCAGGACTGGTGTGGAGAAACGCCCTCCTGGGAGACTTTGTAGCACAGCCGGAGGGCAGAGAAGGGCCCCCAATCCAGGGCCAGTGTGTGGGGGGCAGGACACCATATCCTGTCTGGGCTGCCTCTTCTGTATGCCTGAAGGGCATTCTGTCGGAGCCCCTCTCCCCCTCCGCCCCTGATGACAACTGCGCATTTCTCAAGGCTTCGTGAGGCTAGGATGTGTGCCAGAGCCCACAGCACCCCGCCCCCCCGCCGCCACTGCCCCTGCCACAGGTTGCTTTGCTCTGTGGTGACCTCCAGATTTCCCTGGAGAGGGACTGGCTTTGTGACAGGGCCCTGGGGCCCGAAGGGACCACTTGGCGAAGAGATGTTAAGGCCTTGGAGACTGGGTGTGAGGGTTCAGCCTGGGGTCCCGGACTGCTGGGCTTCCAGAGGAGTCTTCAGGGCAGAGGTGACTGGGCCCCTAGGGGGTCTGAGGCTGCGCTCGTCACCACAGGGTCCAGGTAAGCTTGAGGGGGGAAGCCCCCAGGGGCTGTCTGCTGGACCATTCAAGCATCCTTCATTTCTTTGAATAAATCCCCCTCCCAGCTAAAGCTGCTGGTCCCAAATGTGCAGCTGGGCTCTGGTTCTCTGTTGCAAAGAGGGCCCCTGGGATCCCAAAATAGAGCTGACGCGGGGACCCCCTTGCGGCCTTTAGCACCAGCGGAGTTCGCCTTGCACAATTCCTGAAACTGTGCAAATTATTTAAGGTGTCGCCTGGTTTCTCCACCAACTTCTGTGACCATGTCTATTCTGTTCAGACTATTTTAGCACAGACTGAAGCTTGGCTTTAATACCTCAGCAGCAGGTGTCCCGCCTGGGCCTCCCCACCTCCTCCTCTTAGACTGGAGGTCACCGAGAGTCTGCAAAGTGACATACACTAGAGCTTCCAAGCCCCGGGAAAAGGCCCCCGAGTGACTCTTTGTACCATGTCGGGAAGGGGAGTTCTCCGGTGGGTTTGTGCGTGGGATTTCGGGGTGCCGGACCATCACCACGGAGACAAGACAGTGGGCAGAGGTGGTCTCCGTGCTTGGATGTGAGCTTGCAGGTCTGGTTACTGGCAGTCTTTGGGTTTGCTCATCCACCCTTTTATTTGTGGGGGGCTTTGCCCATGGGACCCTCTTCCAGAGAGAACTGGGGTTTAAGCTGTATTTTCTCTCTCCCCACCCCACGGCTGCCTGGGCATTCTTCGGAGCTTCTAGAGATCTCATCCAACCTCCCTTACCTCACGCACTTATTTTACAGGTGGGGAAACTGAGGCCCAGACAGGGGATAGGAGCTGGCCTACAATCGCACAGCTAGGTGGTAGCAAAGTTGGGATTGAACTCAGGCCTCCTGACTGCCAGTCCAGGGCTCTTTCTAGCAATCAGTATATTGGCTACAGCTGCAAAAGCTCCCCCACCGCAACCAGGCCCGCACCGTCCCCTCCCTCTCTGCTCTTCCCACCCCTACTACACGTAATTCGGGTTATAGCAAAGCATGTTGAACTCCAGGTTCTCGTCCCAGTGCCTCAGGAGCACGAACAGCTGGCGGGCAGCCGCCTTGAGGGTGCCCCGCGTGCGGCCCTCGGGTACCTCCTGCTGCTCCAGCCATGAGTTCGCTTTGGCGGCCACCAGCTCCCACTCCACAAAGTAGGAGGCCGAGCTGTGTTCTAGCCACGCCAGTGCCACCACGGTGGCCCACAGCTTCCCCGTGTGTTCTACCATAGCCCTGGGCTCCCAGCCTGGCTTGCCCTCTGCCAGAGGCTCCGGGGAGAAGCTGTCACAGGAGGGGAGCCTCGCGGAGGGGTTGGTGCACCCCTGGGGACTCGGGGTCTTAGACTCCGGCTGGCGGGCGGTGAGGGACACTCGGTGGCAGGTGAAGGGTGAGGTCCACTTGAGCTTCTCCATGGGGATGTGGATAGCCTCGCAGAAAGCTTGGTTGAGCAGGAAGGCTCCGGAGGCCAGCTGCAGAGACACCTGTGTGTGGGGCAGCCCCTCAGTGGGCCTCAAACTTTTTAGACTGTGGAGCCCCAGGCCGGGCAAAAGCCTGGGTCCACACAGCCCGCACATTCATCCCCCCATACCCCCTCAGCCTGCCCCTCCTGCCTGGGAGATCTGCAGGATACTCCAGCCAACCGAGCATCTCCGAGCTTACCCCACGGGCACTTCAGGCTGATCAGGCCCAACCCAACCTCTCTACTCCACACCTGCCTCTTGTCCTGTGTAGGCGGGCCCCGCTCGGGCCCTGGCGCCATCCACTGCCATCCGCAGACTCAGGGCAGCTCACCTCCCTGTCCTTCCCTCCACACTGATCAGTTTTCAAGTCCCGACCGGTTTACTTTCTACTCGGCTCTGCAACCCACCAGCTGCCTCCACTCTCCTCCCCTGCCCCCCGCTTCTCCTCTTTCCTGCCTTGGAGGGGTTCGAGTAAGGCATAAACCATGGCGCTCTTTGGAAGCCATCAGCTCAGTGACTTCAAGTTTCTCTTAGAATAAGTGATTTCCAGAGCACTGGCTCGTCCTCGACTCTCCCCGCCCTCTCCCTGCCCCCAACCCCCAGTGTTCTGGTCCCCAAGCTCTCTCCTCTCTACACTGCCGGCCATGATTCCTCACCCTTCAAGTCTCGGTCTGACCCCTGCCTGGAGTCTGTGTGTCCCCCTGCCCCCCCCAGCCACCACAGCTAACCACACCAAACCTGACCTCTGCGCTCACGGCACCCAAGCGTCAGGAGTGTCTGGTTCCTTGTCCGTGTCCCCACTAGACACCGAGAGCCATGAGCTCGGGGACTATGTGCATCCGGTTCAAGGTTGTCTCCCAGGGTCTAGCATGGTGCCTGGCTCCACAAACACTTAAGCAAGCACAGAGCTCTGTGGCCCAGGAACCTTGGAAATTCAAAGTGACACTATGCCCTGGGCGTATAGGGACTGGGGCTGTGTGGTGCAGCTCATACCGCGGCCCCTCTCCCAGCACCCTCTGATCCCTAAGCCCCACTGGGCCTCCCATGCGGTGGGGCCAGGCCCCCTTGCTCTTCAATGCAGAGCCCCCCCCCCCCGCCTCCCCCCTCCAGACCTGGGCTTCTCACCCTGCCACAGCATGCCGGGCTGTCTGCAGCGTCACTTGCTAAGCACAGTGTGTGTTCCTGCGGTGTTAATTTTACTTGCTTGTGAGCTATTTCAAGGCTTATTTTTATGTATTGGAAAATAAACACACATAGATGGTGGAGTAGAACGCAAAATTCCTGTGAATTTTTAAAGCCAAGAAAGCAGATTGCAAAGAATATTTGTGATGCTGGCGCTGGCGTCTAGCAGCACTCTTAGGCCCCCGGCCTTTGCCCTGCTGCCTACTTGGGGGGTAAGGTCTCAGTCTTCTTCCCTTTGGGAAGGGGGAGAGGTGGGCAGAAGGCTCCCAGGAAGGCCCCTCAGGGAGTGTTGGAGGCTGAGGTCTGGGGTCTGGGGCACTCACCAGTGGGATGTAGTCGAAACTCTGGGTCCCTGGGCTTGACTCTGGAGCCTTGGTCAGTGGTTTGTTCAGGAAGCCCTTGGCTGCCCGAGTCAGCAGCCTGGACTTGCTCAGATTCAGCCTGTGTGGGTGGAAGCGGGGAAGAGTGGCCAGAGCTGTCCCCTGGTGTCCCCGCTCATTCCCCCACCCAGCGCCCGCTCAGCTGCCCCCAAAAGTCAGGGCCAGAAGGGACGTTACAGATGGCTTCCTCCAACTTCCTCATTTGGCAGCTGGGGAAACTGAGGCCCAGGGAAGGAGGCTTGTGCTTCCTGAGTCACTCAGTGAGTTAGCAGCAGCCGAGATGAGGAATAGGTGAGGGTTCTTTCTGGGACCCTCTTCTGATAGCATATTCTTGTTCAGCCCAGTGGCCAGAGAAGCTTAGGCTAGCTCTCCCGGGGGGGTCGCACCTGCACAGAGACCACAAAGGTGGAGGCGGAGGGCTTCCACAGTGCGAAGACTGGAAGGCAGTGTATCTGGGTAAGGGGGCCTTCTCGATACCCTTCAGAGTGTTCATTTTTGTCTAAATGGGCCTCCTTTCCACCTTCCAAGCCAGGAACGGCCCTGGGGAAGCAGGTGGTGGCATAGCCTACCTCAGGGGGGAGACCCCACGTACCTGGATCCAAAGAGAGAGTCTGAGGTCTTGAAAGAAGAAAGAGTATTGGTGGCCAGACTGCGCAGGGGACCTGGAGAGCCACAGAATGACAGTTGGGGCCTGACAGATGACCCTGTCCAAGGGTCTGTGCTTCCTGCCCAGGGGCGGGGGGAACAGAGGCCCGGAGAGGAGCAGGGGCCTGCCTCCATCCCTGGGGGTCTGAGCTAACTGTTAGGCTAGGGGCTTGCTTTTGGCCCAGGTGGTGTGGGGAAGGATGAAATACGGATGTCCACATGTAAGAAATAAGCCTCCAAGTTTCCGTGGCCGGTGGCTGCTGGTGTCTTCTGGAAGGTTACCCGTGGGGGGCGGTGATGGCTTCACACCAGACCCTCCCCCATCCCTGAGAGGGGGACATTGAGTTTCCTTCCCTGGCACATTGTGGAGGCTTCTGATCAGAGTTAGGTGGTAGAATGGTCCCTCAGCTGGGAATTGGGAAGTCTGATTCCAGGCCTGGTGTTTTCACTAACTTGCTGTGTGACCTTGGGCAAGTCACTTGACTTCTCTGAGTCTTAGTTTCCACATCTTTAGATTGAGGGTACCCCTCTATTAATCTCACTCAGGGATGTTTTGAGGAACAAGTGAACCAATGAGGACTTCGTTGGGCTAAGACACTCTCTTGGCCAATGGGCCAGTCACTATCCCTACCTTAACTAAGGACAGAGTCAGCTGACCACCTACTCACCTTCGGAAGCAATGTACTTCTCACGGCCCGGGGACATGGTCTCACCAAAGGGTGCAGTGGGGCTTTCTTCCACATCTACAAAAGACGATGAAGCCAGTGAGGTCTGAGCTCCCCTGGCTCTCCCTCTCTCACCTCTCATCCCCCCAAGGAGAGTGAAGGTTCAAATCCACACTATGTGGGGGATGGGTTGGGAGAGCAAGGTCAGGGTTTCCACCCCTGCTTACGTGGGCCTTTGTCT
Source organism: Taxidea taxus jeffersonii (assembly GCA_003697995.1). Classification (NCBI taxonomy): domain Eukaryota; kingdom Metazoa; phylum Chordata; class Mammalia; order Carnivora; family Mustelidae; genus Taxidea; species Taxidea taxus. Next base: position 30,249 of record RCUC01127412.1, read on the forward strand.
TCCAGAGATAACACCCCTGGTCGACCCTAAGAGTCCCATGCTCGCTCTCTCTCTCTCAAAATAAATAAATTAATTAATTTAAAAAAAAGAAAAGAAAAGAAGGGATTTGTGATTTTGATGGAAGCCATGGGCCGCCAAGAACTGAGCTATGGAGAAATGAAAAGGTAGACAGAAACTTCCTCTGGATGGGAAGCCCAGCTTGCCTCAGGACTTACAGCAGCCCCCCTGCCCCATCCCCCAGTTTGGGAGGCCCTGAGGGACCAAAGAGCTGGCAGAGTTTTTTAATTCTGGAGTTACACATTCTTCTACCCCTCACACACTGTTCTTTTTTCACCCCATCAACGTCTGTGAGAACTTTCAGGTCCCTCAGGTAAAAACTTAGTACGATCTGGGTGTCTGGCCTCGTGGCCAGGTGGGACTTCTGATGTACTTCCCATGCACAGAAGGAGGCAGGAGTTCCTCACTGGACATGAGAGGGCATGAAGGAAGAAGCGATTAGGACCAGTGCAGCAGTTAGGCTGTCTTTGGAGGCACCAAAAGACATGCACACATTCAGAACACAGAGAGTTAAAACTATCCTGTGAATGAGTGCCAGGTCACAAAAGGGTCAAATCATGGACACTGAAGGACCTGATAAAATCAGGCAAAGGCAGAAAGGAAGCATTGGGAATCCTGAAAGGAGCAGATGGTGGGACCCACACAGATGGAGCTGCCTCTCTGCTCCTCGCTTTTTCCCCTTGCTTATTAGTTTTCCTGGCATTTGGTACCCGAGAGGACTCAAAGAGATTGGAGCTGAGAACAGCCCCAGGGCTGGGCAGACTCTGAAAGGGGAGAGGTGGAGGGATGGTGCGGGCACTTGGGCTCCCGGCAGTTCTCTCAGCAAAGCTGAGTTAACGGTGGTGGTGGCACACTTGGGCCATGCTGAGCCTCTGAGAGTCTCTCTGGGAGACCTGGCCTCACCTTGACTCTGCAAGGGGAGCCAGAGCGCAGACTCAGAGCCTGGCTTCTGAGAGCCTTGGACACCAGGGTGCCTCCCGGGCTTAGGCTTCAGAACGCACATGAGACAGCTCTTACTTAGGTTCTGGAATTTGTCATCTCCTGCTGCCGAGTCTTCCCCGAGCAGGGTCTGAGACCGTCCGAAGCCAGCAGCCGGGCTCCTCCTCTGTCGGGTCAGGACCTGAGAGTTGACCATCCGCCATGCGGCACCTTCACGAGGGCAAGGAGAGGGGGTCAGTTGGGTACAACTGTGTCAGTCCTTTGCCTTTCCCCCAGGGCTGGCAGGAGTGACTCTGCCTTTAGTCTGTCACTTGTCCAGAGGCAGAAAGACATTGTACAAGGTAAGACCATGAGCTTTGGAGCCAGAATGACCTGGGTTTGAACCTCAGTCCCATCTTTTAGTAGCTGGATGGGGTGCTAGCCCCTCTATGCCTCAGTTTCCTCATCTGGAAAATGGGGATAATAACCTTGCCAGGTGGATGCTATTGCCAAGACGATGCTCAGGAAGCAGTAATATTTTCTAGTTAGTTAAAAGGCTGGTTTTCTCAGAACATCCCATTTTCATTCTCTCCTAACTTGTGGTCTCATAGACCAAGGTTCCCCTTCCCCTCTCACAGGGCAGGCCCCTGGAGTCGTAGGGCCTCAAATGGCACATGGGTAAAGAGAAATGAAGCTATAGCACCCTTAAGTGAGTTTTCGGGATCCCCACTTTTGAAGAACACAAGTCTGTAAACTATTCCTTAAAAAAAATGAGTTCTATGAGGAGGTAAGTTTGGAAGAAGCTGCAAACTAGAGTCCCTTCTCTGAGCCTCCTGATGTATGTTAACATACTAAAGGCTCTGACAAGTTCTGCAATCAAGAAAGCTGTTGAGCCTTATTTAATCCAGTGGTTCCTAAATGTGTTTCCTAAACTGGGACTTCCTAGTGTGTGCAGAACGGCTGTGCATTCTGCACAAACTAGAATGCACAAAAGACATGCACTTAGGGTTCTGGTTTCCTGAACCACACTTTGGGAAGTACTGATCCAGGTCTTAGGGGGCTGTGGGACTTAGGTTAAGACATAGACCAGCTCCCTGAACCTTCCAGGCTGTGTATGCTACAGAGGCTAGGAGAATGGTCTGAGACAGGCGGGGAGGGAGAGAATGTCATTTGGGATGACAAAGCCCAGTGAATGAGAATATGCCTAGTGGAGCAACAGTCTGGGCCACTGGCCAGAACCTGAAATGAGAGCAACCCAAAGAGGGAACAGGTCATGGATGATTTTAGTGCTATAGATAAAAAGCAGCAGGAGAGGAGGGAGACGGGAACAAGGAGAGGCACATTTTGTTTTTAAACATTCTTTCAGGAGATCTGCTAAAAAAACAAAAAAGAAAGAAAAAGAAAGGGAAAAAAGGAGCTGCAGAGGGTAGGAAAATGTAATTCAGGAAAGAGAAAGTACATATAGTTTATGTACCTATGAAAAGTATCTCACCAAAAAAAAAAACCTAAAAAAATTCCCTAGAGAGAGATTCTTCCCTTGCCTACGAGCCTGGCAGCATTTAGAAAGACAAGCAGCACACAGTGTTGGTGCGAAGCCGACCCCCCCACCAACCCCGCAACAACCTTTGTAGTCAGGTCACTTTGAAAAACTTTAAAAGTCATCTCAGTTTTAAACGGGCAGGACTTTTGATCTGCAATCTTACTTCAGAGAGTTAATTAGCCCCAAGGAGATAACCAGACAGGAGCATAAAGATGTTCTTTGGGGGCACCTGGGTGGGTTAAGCCTCTGCCTTTGGCTCAGGTCATGATCTCAGGGTCCTGGGATCAAGCCCCCCGCATAGGGCTCTCTGCTCAGCAGGGAGCCTGCTTCTCCCTCTCTCTCTTTCTCTCTGCCTGCCTTTCTGCCTATATGTGATCTCTGACTGTCAAATAAATAAATAAAATCTTTAAAAAGAAAGGATGTTCTTTGCACCATAATTTACAATAATCAAGAGGGGAGAGTAAAATGAAGGTCTAGTATCTGGGGGGCTCATGGAAAAGTTTTTGATAAACGTTAAGTGGTAATGGAGAGGATCGGGAGGGAGTACAGACTCTGCAGCCAGGCCATGGGATTCCAAGCCTAGCTCTGCCCCTCACTGCTGTGTGACCTTGGGCAGGGAACTTAGCTCCCTCTGCCTCTATCTTCCCACCTGTAAAGTGGGGGTAATAATGGTATCTACTTTTCGGAGCCGTGTTTGAGGATTAAGACATTCGATGTAGATAAAGTGCTTTGGAACCCTGTCTAATTGATGATGAACATAGAAAACCCTGTAGCTAATGAAGTGGTGATAGACATTCACCTTCATGGAAAGATTTTTTTTCCCACACCCACATTTAATAGAACACAGCACCTATCGGTATAATCCAACTCATGAAAAATTATCTGTCTTTTGACTTCTCTACATGTAGATATTCATAGAGAGAAGTCTGGAAAGATGGTCACGCCGAGGAGGTAATTAGTTACTCATTTCTGGATGACTGTCAAGTCCAGGCATTTTTATTTATTTTATGTCTTTTGATATTTTGGAATTTTCTACAGAGAGCATACACATTTTCCCAATTGGAAGAATACAGTCAAGTCCTATTCATTTGGTGGGAAAAAGGGAGTGGGTGGTTTCAATGCCCTCTGCAGAATAGTGGGGGGGGGGCGGTTCACGTACCCCCCACCCTGTGGTGACCAAACCAGTGGCAAGGGGCCTTTTTGCTTCTGGGCCATTCCTTGTACCCCCTCTCTGCAGGCTCCTTTGTGTCCCAGTTCCCCTTTGCCAGCCAAGGGGGGCTGCTTGGCCCTCAGAAGAGCCCATCTGCCTTACCAGAGTTGGGGTACCCCACCACGGTGGGCAGGTACCGGCTCTTGCTCACGTCCACAGGCATGAAGACTGTATACTTGCTGATGACGTTGCAGGCCTTGCTGGTATGCACAGCGTTCACCTGATAGCGGCGGCTGGACCCTGCGGAGGGAGAGGCTGGGGGTCAGTGTGCGGACCGGAAAGTCCCAGCTGACCCAGGAGTTCTGGAAGCTAAAAGAAGGACTAGACCAGTGGTCTCTGTCTTTGGGATTCCAGAAGTCCTTCAAATCAAGGTTCTGGCCACTTGCCAGTTAAGGACATTAACCTCCACCCCCAAGATTATTAACCTCCATCATCATTTCATAAAATAAGGACATTTTAATGTAAAAAAGCTAAGACATCTAGGACAAAAAGATAGTTACACCCCTTAAATAACTTGAGTGTTATTTAAAAAAAAATCCTCTAGGAGTACCTGGTGGCTCAGTCAGTGGCCTGAGTGTGCCACCCTCGATCTTGGGGTTGTGAGTTCAAGCCCCAGGTTGGGTGTAGAAATTACTTAAAAATAAAATCTAAAAACAAAAACCAAAACCCTCAAACCCTCTACGTCACCCGTATTCTCTATTTTCATCTTGCAGCTATCCGATAAAAACTTTGCTGCAGGATTTCATAGGTCCCCTGGCAGGGTGGGGACCACTGGTCTGGCCCATTGGGACAATCTTGCAGAGAAGATTGAAAACCAGAGAGGGAGAGCAGAAAACACAGGATCACACAGCGAGTTAGTAATGGCCCTGGGATCAGAACTCAGGATGCTCTGACCTCCAAACCCAACTTCTTCCCACAAAACAGGTGAGCAGTCTCCAGAGGGTTATGTGAGGACCCAAGGAGGTGAGGGAGATGCTTTGTAACTGTACGGTGAGGTGCTCAGAAAAAAACAAATGTATTATATGAAAGCACAAATAATGTAAAATATAAGCAATATATTATTGTATAAACAAAGCCTGAACCTATCACAGATAGTGTTCACTGTATCTATACCCATCTATTCTCGGTGCGCACCATTGTGATCCCAGGAATCACGGTCTTAGGAAATTTTGCCCCAATTCCTGAACTCAGTTAGTTCCCCACCATCCCTGTTATATGATTTCTTGGACCCCTGTATTTCTTAATAGGACAATCAAGACAAATGCAGTCAATTAATTGTGTGCGCAATTATTTGATTCATGTCGGCTTCCCAGCTAGTGCGTCCATTAAAGATTGGAATTGTGGTGGGCACTGCACTCTTCAGCCTCGAGCCTGGCCCTGGAATGGTCCAAAATCAATAAACGGCGTTGATGAGTGAGTGAGTGGACCAACTAGGTCTAGTGGGTTCTGTAAGGTGTGGTCCCAGGGGAGCAGGTCAGGGGCGATCCGGCTGGCCCGGTTGTTCTGTCTCTGGAGCCCTACGGGGGGCGCTGCAAGGAGAAGCCCTGGGAAGTGAGAAGGAATGGGTACTGCAGCAAACGGGGAAAAGGAAAGACAAGAGAGGACAGATCACCGGATCACCAGATCACCGGATCACCGGGTCACCGGAAGGGATGGGAGGGGTGAAGGAGCCCGGGGCTAGCCTAGCCGGGAGGCATCTGGGGGCTGGGTGACGGGGCACGGGGGCGATGATCAAGGAAGGGATGGAACCCTGGGCTGTGTGTGTGTGTGTGTGTGTGTGTGTGTGTGTGTGTGTGTGGCGGGGGGTGGGGCGCAGGGGAGGTGGAGGGTGGGGCTGGTTGTGCTGGGACCGAGGGGAGACACCGGGAGGCAGTGGTGCGGGGTGGGCGGGCGGAAGAGATGGAGCACTAGACAGTGGCGGGCTGTGGGAAGAAGGAAGTTGCTGAAGCCTGGGGAGGAGAGCAGATCACCCGTGGGTGGGCCAGGAGGAGGGCGGGGCCTCCCGCGGGACCTTATGGAGGGGGCAGGGCCGGGGTGGGGAGGAGGAGAGAGGATCATGGTGGGGGCTGTGGGATGGGGCCTGGGCGGGGCTGCGACGGGGGGCGGGGCCCTGAAGTGGGCGGGGCGAGGGGCGGGGTTGTGAGGAGGGGCTCCGGGAGGCGGTCAAGAACGCGCAGGCGACGGAGCTCACCTGGCTCGATCTCGCCTTCGCGCTCCGCCAGCTGCTCGAAGTCGCGGATGATGGCGCGGGCCGCCAGGTGGTGGAAGGTCTCGCTCCACAAGTCAGAGTCGTGTGCCCCTCCCCGCTCCGGGCCGGGGGGCCCCAGCTCAAAGGTCACTTCCCACTGCAAACGTTGGCTGTCACGCAAGCCCTTGACCACGGCCTTGCCCAGCACCGGGCCTGGAGTGGGGGGCCTGCCGGCATTGATCCGCTCCTCGGACCCTGCAGGGGGCTCCCAGTCCGAGGACGTCTCAGTCTCGAAGGCGGAAGGATGATGGGACGGCTCTGCGGGCAGAGGGACAACCAGGCGGTGCTCTGAACTGGAGCACAGAGGGTCAGCCCTCAGGGACATCATTCCTCCCCAGGGCGCAGACATTGCAAAGCAAGTGCAGTCTTCTTCCCCCTACCCTCCACCTCAAGGAGCACACGACTTCTTTGCTAGGGCAGCTGGATGGTATGGACCTGTCCCCAACATGGGGCAGACCCACCTCCAGGAATCCAGTACCTGAGGTGGCCAGATAGGGTGGGGTGGGGACACTTGGGCAGTGAAGAGTCAGCCACAGGGACATCTGGGAGCCTCACAGCCAGCCCAAGGGCCAGGTTGATCCCGGAAGAGCAGGATTGGTGAGGTTCTCTGGCACGGAGGGGCCTCCCACCACCAAGGGCACAGACAAAGGCATTTGCCCTCAGTCCTATCATGTGAAGCTGGGCTACAGCCAGGAATTTGTCCCTGTCCCAGATCAGGTCCTAAACCCTGTAGGCACTTACCCAGGTCCCCAGGGCTACGGCTGTCTGAGGCAAGCTTCAGGCTAGACCCAAGATCTTGTTCTTTCATGGGGCTCCAGGTCTGGGTCTCCTGGCTAGAGGACAGGCTGGGCTGGCAGCCTTGGGGCAGCAGAGAGGGTCTTCGGGCCCCTGGGCCCCGGAGTTTGGGGCCCTGGCTCAGGTCCAGACCACTGTTCAGCAAGGGCTAGGAGTACAAGAGGGAGGGGAGGAAGCTGAGGTCCTGGTGGCTGCCCCTTCCCCCTACCCCTAGCCACAGCTCTTTCGCAGGGCACCCCAGGTCCTACAGTACTGCAGGTCACATAACCTACTCTCCACTACCTATGAGAACCATCAACACAGATAATCCCAAAGCATGGATACAGCCCAAACCATGGAAAACTGTGAAAAATCACATACCATGGATAATATTCTAATCCCACTCTTTTTTTTTTTTTTTGCCATAAAGTTTAAAACTTTGTGTGTGTGTTGGGAGGAGGCTAAAATTATCAGCCTTTTCCTTATGTCTTCTCATATGTCATGCTTAAAAGGTCTTTCCCACTCAAAAAAAAATTCTAGAATTTTTATGATTTATTTTTGTTTGCTTAAATCTTTGACTCACATGAAATTTATTTTGGTGTAAAGAAATAGGAACAAACCTTTTCCTTGGTTTTCTCAGTAGTACAGATCTCAACACCACTTATTAAATATGGTTCATTCATTGAGTTTCTAAGGTTTATCAATTCCCCACCTGTATCCTATCAAAGCTCACATGTACACTGGTTTTATTTCTGGACTTTCTCTTCCAGAAAGTACTTCCAGAAAGTATTGTGGATTTAATCTGTCTGTTCTTGTGCTGGTACAAAAAACACCAAAAGGCATGGGATAAACTGGGAAATATATCTGCAACACACATGATAAAGATCATTTTCAAGAAAAAGTCTTATAAATCACTGGGGCAGGGAGGCAGAGGGAGACAATGGGTTCAGAGTATCTATAGGCAATACCCAGAGAAAGTATCCAATAAACCCATGAAAAAAAATGCTCTGCCTCATGAACATTGCTCTAAATTAAAATAAGTTATATGATTTTCCCCCCCATCTTCCAGATTGGCAGATATTTAAACATTTGATGATGCCTACTGTGGCCAATGGGGAGACAGGGTCTCTCTCCTGGGTGGACCGTTGATGGGAGTATGAACTCGAGGCACACCTGTGGTAGGAACTTTAGCTGTGTGCTATCTAGCAACATTAAATGTGCACAAGTTCCTTTGACCCAATGATTCCCTTTTTAGAAGTTCTTTGGAAATGCATGGGAAGAGAATATCCATGTTCATGTGTTGTAGATTTGTTGCAGTGTTGTTTTTAAATTGAATCTTTGGACACTCTCAAAATACACATCCAATAGGGGTTGACAAATGAGTTATGGAACATCCATGCCATGGAATGCCACACAACAAACACTGAAATGAAAGAGTCAGCTTTCTTCATACCAGGGTGGGGAGATGTCCAAGATCAAACATATCTTAAAAAAGTAAACTGCAGCCGTTCTGCATTTTGACTGTGGAGATAGTTACAGAACTATGCGTTTGTCAAAACTCACAGAACTGTTCGCCAAAAAGAGGAATTTTACTGAATACCAAAGAGAGAGAGAGAGAGAGAATTAAAAAGACATTAAAAGAGTAAATTAGAGATTTGCGTTTGGATTTTTGGAGATATCCAAAATTGGATATAATTGGAGATTTGCGATGTGATTATTCAAAACACGTATGTGTGTTTTGTGTGTGTGTGTGTGTGTGTGTGTGTGTGTGTACGTGTGTGTGTGTGTGTGCATGTAGTATTTCTGGAAGGAAACATTGAAAATCAGACGGTTCGGGCACAGGGAAGGGGTAATTTTATTTTTACTTTATACCTGCCTGAACTGTTTGAGGGTTTTCATTGCAAACTCTGAGTATGTATTACTTCTGTAATTAAAGAATGTTAAAATAATTAAAAATGAATTTTGTGCCTCTGGGAGCACATATGCTTGGTAGGGGGGAGGGGATGGGGCAGGGGTAAAAGGCACTTGCAAGGTGAAACAGAAAAAGACCTCTCAGGTTTTTAGGTCCACAGTTAACCATCGAGGTTTTCTCATCTCTATTAAGTATTTACTGGGAAGAGGATTATGCCTGTCCATTAGATAGGGGCTCCTTAGGGCAAGGGCTGGGCTCCTCCTTCCTGTCTCCTCTGGGCCTGAGGTCCTAGAGATGGTACAAGGGTGTGGGAGAAGAAAGGGACTGGTCACTGGTAGGATAGCCTTGGTAAGAGCTGGTATCCAGCTAGGGCTCCTGGGTTCCAAGGGGTCCTTAATCCCTGTCTCCCATCAGAGACTGGGATTCCCCTCACCCCTGCCCCACCATCATGACCACACTGAGAAACAGACGCTGCTACAGTTTCTATGGCAACGGATTAGTCTAAAATTCAGTCTTTCACCCAGCCAGAGGCTTCAGGGAGGGTGTATGTGTGTGCGCATGTGTGTGTGCGTGTGCAGGCATATGTGTGTGTGTGTGCAGGGGACAATCAGATTGGAGAAGAAGCTGAGCAGGCGATCAGGAAGACATGAGCAAGGATGGGCCAGGAGCAAGCGGGAGAGAATAGGTGCTAAACTTCCCAGAGCTCTCACCAGGGAGAGTTGCATTTAAAGGACACCTACTGTATACCAGGGGCTGCACCAGGCATTTCCTCTCATATCAACGATTGCCTGCAAGTCTTCCACTTAGAGTTGGCTCCCAGTCAATGCCTGCTGATGGCATTTAACTCAATCCACTGTACAAACTACTCTCTCCATTTCCTAGATGGGGAAGTTGGGTCTCAGAGAGGGTAAGCAACATGTTTGAGGAGCAGAGTCCACCTGACTTACAATGACAAAGCTACATGAAACCCATTCTTAAGAAAGTGGATAAGGTATGCAGATAATAACAAACACCAATTTGGTTTAGGACAGTGTTTCTCCATCTGGTGGTTTTACCCTCTTCCCCAGGGACATTTGGTAATGAGTGCAGACAGATTTGGTTATCATGGTTGAAGGTGGTATTCAGCGGATGGAGGCCAGGGATGCTGCCCAACATTCTACAGTACACAGGACACAGCCCCTTCGAATGAGTGACAATGGGGCTGCTCCGCCAGTTGGGAAGTATTGTGTACAGAGGATGGGTGATGTCACTGAATACTGGGTACCATTATTAAAAAAGGGGCTCAAGCAGATCAAGATCCAGAAAAATGAGGAAGAAGACACTCATTTTGCTGTGTAAGTAGTGGACCTTGTGGCTGGAGCAGGAGACAGCTCTCTCCCCAGCTATGGTCTCCCCAACTCCAACCCGCCCTGCTCAGGTACCTGCAGATCAATCTGCCACCACGGGGCATCTGTGCTGCTCTGGATGGTGAGGTCCTGCAGCTTGGCCTTCCGAAGTGGGTATCTCCTGGCAGGCACTGTGGGGTCGCTTGCTGTGGGGGCCCTTGGGGAGGGCTTGTGCTGGGTGATCTGGTTGGTGCTGTATGCCCGCCGTCGTTGGGAGAGGTCTAGAGCTGGGTGGGGTGGTGACAAGGGGAGCCAGCAGGGTGGGGAAGAGTGGAGAAAGAGTGAGAGGCTTGTATGCTCCTTTCCTGCTTGGAAACTTCTTGTGTTACCCACTGTTTGCCTGCTGAAATATTTGTAGATGTCTCACCTCCCCTGGCATTCAAAGCCTTACGTAAACTGGGGTCCTAATCCATCTACCCAGCTACTGTCCTTTCTGCTCCTTTTTCAGTGTGCCCTGTGCCTCAAATGTAACAGATGAGTAATCAATTGCGATGTGTTTTCTAGGTGTCACATTTCTACATCTTTGCTCAGCCAGTTTCTGCTGCCTGGAATCTTCTCTCCCTTCCCACATCTAAGAATCAGTGCCCTCATTATGTCTCTGTTGATATCGTCTAACAATGTGTCTTTTCTTGGGACCTCCCACGCTTATTAAACTTCACTGTGGTCCCTGTCACTCTGCTTCTATCATCGTTAGGGCCAATTGTATCTCTTCCCCTAGGCAGAGAGCTTCTGAAAGACAAGAATTCATGTTTGCATCATCTTTGTTTCCCATGCTGTGTTTGGTACTTAGCCTTAGTGGGTGATCAATAAATGCCCTATGAATGGAAATTAGAATCATAAAGAGGCTTTGGATGTAAACAGCTCTAGACCTGTCTGTACCCTCCCTCTTGCCATGTTTCATGAGCTTAGCCAAGTTGCTTAACATCATCAAGCCTCAGTTTCATCATCTGTAAAGTCTTCACCATCTTCACAGGTGCTAACTACTCAGTGAGATGGGTTCTATAAAGTGCTCAGCACAGAGTAAGTGCTCAGTAAAATGTAGCAATCATGGCCTCCCTGGAAGAAGGAGTGAAGACAAGGAGCAGCAGACTAACCAGGATTAGTGGTGGAGTCTCCAGTGGTTGGCTGGGCATCTTTGGGCTGCCTGAGGTTGAAGTGTGACCCCATGCTCTTGGCAGAGTTTCTGGCATCTGGGCTGGGACCCTCATCCTGGGAGTGGTAGAAGACAGAGCTACTGGACCCCTGGGAGTGAAGCATGCTGTATCGTCTCCTCTTGTCCTGGAAGGAGGCAGAGAAAAGAGGGCTGGGAGTAGATGTCAGAAAGAGCATCTGTAGGGGAGGCAGGGGCAGGACAGGAGGTGGTAGACATTCCATCTTTGAGGATCTGGAATAACAGGAAAGTTTTTTCTTGCTTGAGTCATTTGGGCAGACTTCTGTTTAAGAGATGGTGAATGGAACCGACTCTTCATAACATTTATATTGTTTATATTTTTAATTATCTTCTTTATTTAAAAATTTTTTAATGTAATTCTAAATGCCACTGCTATCTCCAAGTAGGTAACCAAAATTAACAAAATGAACCATCTGTTCCTTCCATTCCATTCTCCATGATATAAGCACATGTATATAAAACATAAGGGCTTTGGGGGTAATTTTTATTTTATAAGAAATGGACGATATTACTTGCATTTATCAGTATCTTGAATTTTGCACTTAACACATTTTGGAAGTCTTGCATATCAGCTTATTCTTTTAAACCTTTGACTGCACAATATTCAACCACTCCTTATTTTTAAGCCTTTGCTTTGGGATCCATTGTTTTTGCACCATAAAAAATTGCTACAGTGAATCCTTTGACATAAATCCATTGCATCACTTTTATTTCTAGGTGTTAGGTTCTTAGGAGGGATTTCTAGGCTGAAAAGTTATGTATTTCTAATTTCATTAGTTATTTCTAGATTGCTTTCCAAAGGAGGGAAAGTCATATTTAAACCACAATAGGCAAGGGTACCCCTCCCCAAGAGCTGTGTTAGTATCAGGAGAAAACTTGGCCAGTTTCATGGGTAAGGAAAGGAGAAGGCATTTATTTGATGGTTCCTTCCAGTGGTAGGGTCTGTTGATGATCGGATGCCTCCCAGACCTCCAAGAAGGGTCTAGATTGTTCAAAGACTGACCAACATTCTGTTTAGCATCTTCTCCCTGCTTTTGAACTCCCTGCTCTCCATAACACATTAACCATTACCCTGACTGTGATTCTTAGGAGATTGTATAACATTCTAAAAGCTGGAAATATCACACACCCATTCTCACTTCTCTTCCAGGTTTGAAAACACCTTTAACACAGAGCCCACGCTGGGGAGGGGCCACCCAGTTGAGATGGTCGTGTGCCATCTAGTTCACCATATTCCTCACCACCCCTCTTGCCTCTCTATGGACTCCAGATAACTGCTATCCTTCATGGTGTTTTCCTCTTTTATTTTTAGAAGTTCATTTTATTCATTTTATACCTGCCAGTCCCTTTAGGCAATGAGTTGGTGACTCCTGCTTGAAAATGAAGCAAGATGACAAATCCTTCAAGCAGAAGTAGAGAGACTCACTAAAGAGGAGGGATGGGGGAATTTCAGGCAATCCCCCACATTTTAGCATGAATTCCACCTTCCTTTGAGAAGTTCCTCACTTTTATCTCATTTCTGTCACCACATACAAGAGAATGATTCGTGTGAGTAAAACACAAACTCAACTCATCTGAGGAGACATGACCTGAATAGAGCTTTTAGGGAAAGAAACCTGAGTATGGTTGTTCTGAACAGAGTTGTTTGTCAAAAATCAATTTGGGGAGATTATGTCAAACGCAGGTGCCTGGACCTTACCCTCAAAGACTTTTATTCAGTAGACCTGGGTTGGAGCTTGGGTTCTGCATTTTATTTTTTTTGTAAGTATTTTAAAAATCAAATTAAAATGCATTTAAATTCAATTAACATATAGCAGTAGTTTCAGAAGCAGAGTTCAGGGACCCTGTATTTTACTTTATTATTTTTTTTTAATTTATGCATGTAATGTATGTATGTATATATGTATTTATTTTTAAAGAGATTTTATTTATTTATTTGACAGAGAGGGAGAGCACAAGTAGGCAGAGAGGCAGGCAGAGGGAGAGGGGGAAGCAGGCTCCCTGCTGAGCAGAGAGCCCGATGTGGGGCTCGATCCCAGGACCCTGAGATCATGACCTGAGCTGAAGGCAGAGGCTTAACCCACTGAGCCACCCAGGCGCCCCTTTATTTGAGAGAGAGAGCGTGAGAGAGCAAGCTGGGGGAGGGGCAGAGGGAAGAGAGAATCCTGAGGCAGACACCCTGCTGATCACAGAGCACCTTGTGGGATTCAGTCTCAGGACCCTGAGATTAAGATCTGAGCCGAAATCGAGACTTGGCCACTTACCCAACTGAGCAACCCAGGCACCCCTTGGGCTTTGCATTTTAGACACGTTCTCCCAATTTTTCTGCTGCAGGGAATCTTAAGAACCACGTGTTGGGAGGATAACATTTACCCAAGCAGTGTCATCGTGACTGCATGCCCACAGTCAGGCAACCAGACCCCACAACTGTAAACCTAGACCCAATTATTTCCTAGAGGCCACCAATAGCCTTTCCAGCTAAGGGTGGCTTTGTGTGCATGGTTCTGGAGCCTCACTGTTCCAGAATGTCTAAGATACTTACAGATCTGGGATGGGAGATGTATAAGGAGGCATCACACACAATGCCATATCCCACCAGCCGCTCTCCGGGGAAGAGGGAGCTGGTGCTCACAGGTGAGATCAGGACCTCAGTGGTCTCGGGGAAGACCCACTCCACAGTTACATCACTCAGGACTGGGGCCATGGCTTTCTTCAGGGATTTGATCATCTGTTGGGCAGGGTCAGAACACAGGTTGGGGTTATGTTGAGCAGGGGTGTGCACAGAGGAGGAGTACAAAGACCATAGGGGTATGAGCATGAGGGGGTGTGAGCAGAGAAGAAGACACATTAGATCTTGGGATGGCTTGTCCAGCAGTGAACATGCCTCTGAGCTTTTTAGACTACTAGAATGTCAGAGTTGGAGCAGATCTTGCTTCTCTAAGCTTAGCATTTTATAAGGAGGAGATCTAAGACCTAAAGTAAGGTTGTGAATAGCCTGGGACCCACAGAAATTTTGTGTCAAAGCATGGGACTGGATAGTGATCTTGAGCAAGTTAATTTGCCTCGCTGGGCCTCTGTTTCCTTTTCTGGTAAAGTGAGTAATTTTCAACACTCAGTGTAGTTGGGAGAATTAGCTGAGATACTGGATTTGAAGTCCCTACCTCATGATAGGTGTTCAATAAATGACAGCTGTGGTTAAGCATCACCTAGGCTGATTTCTTCAGATATACTGCAAAGTTGGGGAAAAATGATTTGGAGATTGTGAGACCCATAAGTGTGCACTCCCACATCTCCTTGGGAAGAAGACTATGATCATTTGCTGCAAGGAATGCAGTTAGGTGATAGTCTCCAGATGCAATGCCCCAGTGTTCAAGCCAAAACCACACTTCCCTCTGGAAGCCCTCCCACAATGACTGAGCATCCCGGATACTGGTGTGGGCATTTCAGCCCGATTTGACTACCTAATGGGTAATCTTTGCTCCCGACGTCCCTGTTGGGTTGGCTGAGACCTTGCCAGACTTGTAATGTGAAACTCTCCCTGCTCAGTCCTGCTTCCCTCCTTTCCTTTCACAGGTATGCATGGGTATTATGGGCTGAAGAGTTCTCCTTCCTGCTTCTTCCTCTTTTTTCTTTCACAGATATTATCCCCCCAGTGAACCTCTTGTAGTTATGAACTTCTTAAATCCTGCTCTGTCTGTGGTTCTCTGGTTCCTGGAGGATCTGGACTGATTCAAGGATTTTCTAAGAGTTGGGTTATTTGTGCCAACTGTGCAGAAAATGGAGACATGACTATAATTTCCTTGATTTCTGGGTCCTTTAAATGCTTCTGAGCCACCATTTGTCATCATCAGGAATGTGGTCAGAAATGACCCCAAACACAACTCCATAACCACAGACGCAGTGATTCAGAAGCCCCAGTCCTGCCCAGCCAGTGGCTGGAGCATGTGATCCAGTGGCTGGAGACCTGTGGACCCAGTGTCCTCTACTGACTCTAGTACAGTGATCCTGGGGACTATCCTTTCTGTGGCCTATACCTCTCTGATTCTCACTGGGGTGTATAGTGGTCTAGTGGGGAACTCAGACTTGGGTGAAATGAAATCCCAACCCCACCAATGAGTTGCTGTATGACCAGTCTGGGCCTCTGAGGTACTGGCACCAGAACACACTGATCTCCTTTTGCCTACCTTGGGTTGGAGCCGTTCCCCCTCCACCAGAAACTCAGCACTGCCCTTGGATACAGTGGCCAGCCCTCTCACCAGTCTGTGGCAGACGTTGGGTCCAATTCCAAAGCTATAGCACCTGGGAGAAGGGAAAGAAAGAGGCTGCTACTTCCCATCTTCTGTGTCCCCTTTGTCCCTTTGGTGGGGAAAGGGACAGAGCATGAGTGAGGAGAACTATCTCAGAGCTGATCCTAGCATCAGGCAGAAGGTGAAGGAGAAGGCAGAGGGCCATCAGTGGGCACCAACATTCACAATAGCCCATTAACTCTCACTCCAGGACAGAGTCAAAGGAGCAGGAAGGACTTCCTCCCACTAGGCTGCCCTTTGGGAGCTATATACAGAGGTGAGGTGTTATCGCATCCCATCTGAACTCTTGAGGGAAAGAGGCAAACTTTGAAGTCAGTTACACCAATCACCCTGGAAACAAAGCACTGTAAGAACTGGAATTCTCTCCTTTCCTTCTGGCATCCTCCATGATGCCCCATTTCTGGCACCCCCAGCCCAGGACAGCCCAGGATAACGAAGGCCTAGACCTTCAGCCTGTGCCTACCTGGTGGAGAAGGCATGGTTTCGCAGCAGTTCTAGCACCTTGCCAGTGTTGTTGACGGCACCATCTGTGATCAGGAAGAGAAGTCGCGGGTGGCCTCGGCGCACTGGCTGACGGATGATCCACTTGAGTGGGGAAAGGATGTTGGTGCCCCCCATGTCAGCACGCATTCTCTGGATGTTATCACAGGCCATGGCCACGTTTTCCTGCAGGGAAGGGCCATGGACAGGAACGATAGTCCCCAGGATCACCATATGGCACCGAGACTGTAGGTCCCTGGAGGATGAGTACTTTATTTCCCTAGATCTTAGCTGGGTCTCACTGAATTGATTCATGTTCTCAATTTCATCTCTGTCCCATGCACAGGAAGAACGATGGCCACTCATTGGGTGTGATTCTGCCCAATAGCACCCCCTACAAATGCCCTAAATGCTGTTGTCCATGGTTTGTTAACTGACTACTGTCCTTTCTTTGCTCCTCATTAAAAATATAAACACCCGCAGAAAAGGCAGGATGGCAAGCCCCAACTGCTCAGCACAAATGAGGTGTCATTTTCCGATGAGCGAGGGCAGGAGGCATAGTGGTAAGACCATTACACTAGAAATCTTAAGACCCAAATTGTAGCCCTGCCTGTGGTGCTGAATCCCTACAGTACTTTGAAGAAATCACGCGTCCATTGTGGGCTTCAT